>PNEQ01093306.1:0-28051 GCA_003012365.1 Medauroidea extradentata | reverse complement strand
CTGTCACAAAACCAAGTGTAAGAAGTGTTTTCAAATAAAGCACCTCAAATGACCGTGAGTGAGACATTAATATTCTGAAACAAAATTGTGAAAATCTGTTTTAGTTTCGCTGTTAGTAAGAGAATGAAATTAGCCTTGAAGTAAATAGGGTTAATGCGGGTGGCATAGCGCGCCTGAAACACTGGAGTGGCCTCTTAAGAGCGCGTATAAATAAATAAACGCTTAAAACATCGATATATTTCTACGTTTTTTTCGAAGCCAATATGGATAAACTACTCAACGACAATCATAGATAATGGTATTTGCCAACTTTATTAGTAAATATTTATCCAGAATTACTAATTCGTTACGCGTGATCTCTTGCGCCGCAGTTGAATGCACAAGGTTCCGGCATCAGAGATTGTGCGTCAGATTTTCGGAACACTGGACACAATTTTGTTTAAAACGTCGACTAAAACTATTGTCTAGGATTGCTATTGTTTAATTTTTCAGCGTTGAATTATGTAACACGCCCTCTTAAGGGTCCTCCATATATAGGCTGCGTATGTGTTGGTACGTGTGTGTGAGGTACAGTCTACCGCTTACCGGCGCATGCAATGACGTGCAGTGCTTTACTATATTATCCTTAAACCTATGAACAAATAATTTTATGTGTGTGCAACATAGTTCAAAGTCTGATGCTTGTTTCTATTGTTGTGTTATTCGAATCAAGTTCTTATTTTTCCAGATACAGCAGTCTGAAAAAGCCATTTTTGACCAATTTTAAAGAAAGCGGAGGGGCCCAAAAAGTTGTTCCTTAGAAACGTTCCGGAATTTTATAACTGTAGCGACATAGTTTGAAGTTGGTGATTTTTCCTACATTAACACATATATTGCGCGTTTAATAGTTTCAACAAAAAAAGAAAAAGAATAACCATGTATCGCTGCAACATACTTGAAGCAGAGGTAGGGAGGTAACTTAAGCGTGTTTAAGTAAATAAACATCGTAATTTATATTTTTATGAAATAGTGTTAATTTTGTAGACGTTACTTGAGAGTACATTTTCCTCTTAGGAAAAAAGAAAAAAAAATAGCATAATCAGTTTTCTCATAATGGTACAATAAAGTCAAATATTTGGCATGTTTACATTCTTATAAGTCACGGAGACCAAAGCACATCAAACAATTGTGACCAGGGGGGAGGGGGAATCATACTGAAAGTACATGTCACGAGCTACTGCTCGACATATATGACATGTATAAAATTTCCTCTTACAAAATATATTATTTTTAAATTGATAAAACCAAAAGGCTCAAAATTTTAGCAATTTTTTTAAACTACAAAAGTGTTATTATATGAAATACTTGTAAAACTACCAGACACTGCCTTAAAGGCTATGTCAGGTTGTCCTATAATAGTACTGTGTTCGCGGGTGTCTTCACTCTTCGGATGTTCTCGGTCACCTGTCCCTGCTCACGTTTGAAGCACTGATTGGCCCACGTGATCAGCTGACCTTATGAGCTGTGTCCTCGCATTCCCTCGTCCATGACCACGGTTAATTCCTCAATTTTTAATTTTTGTCCTCAGTTGTCCTGTCATGTCTCCTGTCCCAACACTTGTGTAAATTTTACGCAGTGAATCTGCGTGCAATTTGTAAATAAACACAAAAGGGGAGGCTCAAGTAGAGATTATAAATAAATTTATTGACCACATAATAATACTCTCCATAAAAACAAATACTAGGTCCCCGGATATTCGCATGTGGGAACCGTGTCGGACGATGCCGCTGGTCGTTGAGTTAACTTGGGATCTCCTGTTTTCCCCGCCCCTTCATTCCGGCACTGCTCCATACTTACATAATGTCGTCCATCACCAGCGCTATAGATCTGGATGTTACAGGTTACATATATGCCAAGCAATAGACCCAGACATATGTGAATTTTATTCATTTTATTACATTCATTGGTTTTCGCGGCTTATAAGAACGAAAAACGCGTACATTTTGAGTTTGGAATGCCATAATGGGAACAATTGGTTGAGCTATTTATTCGTTTTGTAAGAGAGAAATGCACTTGCAAGTAACGCCGACAAAACTAACGTCATACAAATATTACTATTTGTCCCCACTTGACTCCTGCACGGACTGCAGACACAACAGACAGACAGGCCGTGTGCTTACATCGTGTGTGTGTGTGTGTGTGTGTGTGTGACCACGGCGTACGAGCATGCTAGAATGTGATGGTGTGCTGCAAGCGCGCGGAAACACTTAGCGTCGTCACCAGTGTGTAATTGAGCTGTAACCGGCCGTGACGGGCTGTTGGAGGAAACTCGCTCGTGTAAACACTCGAGTGCACGCACGTGGAGGCTAGGGAGTAGCTTTATAGAGCTTGCCTGGCCTCTACGTGTTACACGTGTCGTTCTCCGCCGTCGACCACCCTTTTATCCCTATGCTACAACACACATATCCCGTGTGTTCTCCGTCCTCTCTGATATCTTCATCATTGCACACTAGGCATGTTGCCACCAGGGACGAATATAGGCTTTCCTTCACCCGAGACAAGAATATTGATTTGCTCCCACCCCCCCTCCTTTTTTCCCATCAGTCTAATCAACCCAACAGTAATAAACGTATCTTGTATACGTTGATTTGTGCTCGCGTAGATAACAGTATAACATTTTAGTAGAAATACATAACCTGTACTTACTACCTACTATTATCAGTGTTTTATTACCTACAGTATAAATAACATTAGATGGTGCTCAAGGTTAACAAAAAATGCAGAACTACTAGTATCTTTTTTACGCTCACATTTCATTCGCAAGTAAATTTTTTGCAGCGCCCGGAGAAGCTTGCACTCCCTCCCCCTTGGTTGCCACAATAGATTTCCGGAGCTGTCTCAACTGCTACTTTTAGAAAATCGCCACCAGGCAGCAGTCAATAAATGCTTTCTACCACATTGCGATTCGAATTTGTTTCAATTTACTGTAGGCCATTTGTTTTTTAAGGCGCCCGTCTACTGGCCTTGTGTTTGTGAGTGAGGCATAGCGCGAATAACGATGTTGCGATGAAATGGCGTGCAGCGATATTGTAGATCACTCGCCTGACTGGCACTTTCAGTGGTGACCCCATCTTTTTATTGGTGTAAAGTTTTAAGGAAAGTCCAACGCAGGGCCCTGTACTAGTTTCGCAGACATTCGTCCACAATATTATGAGGCACGGCAGTCTGAAAATGCCGTTTTCGGCCATGTTGAAGGGCTTAAAATGCTGTTTGTGACACACGTGATATGTTGAAAGCTGTATTCCATCCTGGTCTGAAATGTCATTACTTTTCGTGCGAAACCCGCGTGAGCACACGTGGAACAGTTTGTTAATAAAATGTGTATTTCAAACACAGTGCAACGCAGTTTGAGTAGCCGGTAAAAAGGTTTTGGTCATCACTTACTGGTCCCGCAGCCTAGGAAAGGTTTTAAGAGAGAGGCGCAGCGGACTTGATATTGTATCTACTACCCAGCTACCCGCCCCATTTTTCCCCTCCCAGCCAGTAAGAGGGGAAATGAGGGAGCCCTGAGTGTGCCATTAGCAGCTACAACCAATCAGCAGATGCATACACCTCCGCTGGTTAGGGGCAGAAGTAGGAGGAATTTTCCCCTCTGCTCGTCGTCAGGACCTTTCCTAGCTTACGTGACCTGTAACACCCAGATCTATAGTGCTGGTGATGGACGACATTATGTAAGTATGGAGCAGTGAACGAATGAAGGGGCGGGGAAAACAGGAGATTCCCAAGTTAACTCAACGACCAGCGGCATCGTCCGACACGGTTCCCACATGCGAATATCCGGGGACCTAGTATTTGTTTTTATGGAGAGTATTATTATGTGGTCAATACATTTATTTATAATCTCTTTTTGAGCCTCCCCTTTTGTGTTTATTTACAAATTGCACACAGATTCACTGCGTAAAATTTACACAAGTGTTGGGACAGGAGACATGACAGGACAACTGATAGCAAAAATTAAAAATTGAGGAATTAACCGTGGGTATGGACGAGGGACATGCGAGGACACAGCTCATGAGGTCAGCTGATCACGTGGGCCAATCAGTGGTTCAAACGTGAGCGGGGACAGGTGACCGAGAACATCCGAAGACTGAAGGCACTCGCGAACACAGTACTATTATAGGACAACCTGACATAGTCTTTAAGAGGAGTCCTCGACTGGCGCATGGAAGGCATTGCAGCGTGTCACGCGCATACATTTTTACGCGAAACCGCTTAAGTTATTCACAATATGTTTACCTACGACAAGAACACACACTTGAAACAATGCTTCTATTTTTTAAAAAATGCAGCATGCTTGTTAGAAACATGATATTCGGACCTCTCGAAATGGCTAAAAACTGGTTTTTTAGACTGTAGTAACTCCGAAAATATTACCGGAATTCGTAAAGTGCAATACGAGAAGCATGCGTTGGTCTTTACTTCAAACTATTCAAAAATAAAATATTGGGGCCACCGCTTAAAATCCCGTAGTAAAAAGACTACAACGGAAACCTACGCCAGTTTGGCGCGCTGCGAATAGAGGCGATATGCTTCTCGTCAAGCGTGGGACACTGGCTCTTATCGCTACGCTGTTTCCACGCGTCAAATGTGGAAATTTGACATCGCGAAGGACTCCTCTTAAGGCTAAGAGATGGAACAAAAACAACGATTATAAAGCTTCCGATAGGTTACTATCTGATGTTGAGCCTGGAATCGCCACGTTTACCTTTCTTAATATTTAACTAATATGCAAAATAATTACAGTGTCTCAAATACAAGTGTCCCAGAACTATAATCCAAGTGACATTGTTAATATTCTTGTATGCTACGAGAAATGATACAGTATTAATATAAAAAAATGTAGTTACATACAATTAAAAAAAATCAGGTTTCTTTTTCGCGCACGGAAAAAGGAGGGGGAAGCACGTATACAATGTTTGCACACAGTACTATTTTTGAAAGCTTTCTGTTAAAAATCATATGGATTTTTCAACTATTGTGGAAAACATACAGAGAATGTGCTTGGTAGTTATTACTCTTAAATTTCACAGACTCTAGTACCACATATAATTTTTATCTAGCAAAACAGTCCTTCAATTCAGCACACAGCACGTTTTTGGAATTCTAAGCAATCGTGGAGCCTACACTACAGAGAAAGGAAAAATGAAAGAGGGCATGAGTGGAATGGTACGCCCCAAGTCTTTCTTCTGCGGTTTGTGGAAGCCCGAAGAAAGTATATTTATTAAAGGCGCCGCCTACCTGCGCGTTAGAGGCTCACAAGTACGGAGTTACAATGGTCGACCTTGAAGCGCGCATCAACTCAACGAGTCAAGCACAGAACTAGCGCACAAGATTCCCCCGATTAATTTTTACTTTAAAAGGTGGCCATATAATTTTACTGGTGGAAATTGTGTAGCAAAGTTCAGTGGACAATTCCAACCGAGTTTCGCGTATATGAAGTACGGCAGTATGGAAAGGCCGTTTCCAGCTATGTTAGAGGGCTTTGAAACGATGTTTTAACGAGCATGGTGTCTTAACAACATTTTTTCTTGTCTGACGTGTGTGTTTTCGTACCCTGACACAAAATACATATGTCGAATAGTTACGTTATAAAAAAAAAGGCTTCATTATATGTGCGAATGCAATCTAAAGGCGGATTCACAACTACACTTCAGTCCATGCTAACTTGTATCAACTGTTCGCGATAGTTGTTTTTAAGTCTAGACAAGAGCAGATATCCAACTCAGATTGGCAGTTTTGTTTAAAACGGTTATCACAATGTTGGCTTACTTTTTTTTTCAAGGCTAAATCCTATGTAAGTAGACATTTTTTAATTGATATATAAGTCGAAAACGATTCGTTTCTGATCCTTAAAAATTAGTTCTCACTTCAAAAACCTTTTTAACTAAACTGCCAAACAGATCATAGATATCTTCTCTCGTTTAAGCTAACGAAAATAATAACTATAACAAAACTGTGGAAACAGAGGACCACGGCCTTAAGGGTGTTCACGTGGCAAAAATTCAAAATGTTGTATTTGCTTGGCATATTGTTAGTTTTATAGACATTACTTGTGACCACATTTTCCACTTGTAGAAATTTTTTCGCTCTCATAGTTTTCCCATAGCGGCATGTTAAAGTCAGCATTTGCAAGTTATAGGAACATAGGTTTAACAAAAACCAATTGACTTACCCAAATTAAATAATTTACACTAAAATTAGATATAATGGGCACTATGCTAAAAGATTTAAAAACACAGAATGGAATTCCTTTGTACTTTTTAAAAAAATCCGAAAATGAAGAAAATTTACCTCATTTGTGGCAATTTTTAAAAAAGATAAAATGACTTTGTTTCGTGTTTTTAAATCTTTTAGCATATTGCTCATAGTATCTAATTTCAGTGTAAATTATTTCATTCCATTACGTTACTTGGTTTTTGTTAAACCCATGTTCCTGTAACTTGCAAATTCTGACTTTGACGTGCCGCCATGGGAAAACTATGAGAGCTAAAAAATTACTACGAGTGGAAAATGTAGTCACAAATAACGTTTATAAAACTAACACTGTGCCAAGCAAATATAAAATTTTGAATTTTTGCAACGTGAACACCCTTAACGTATGGGCGGGCGGGCGCACACGTCTACGTGATATTTCTGAGATCAGCTTCACAGAATAGATATGTACCAGTGGCTTCTCTGAAATGGTTTGCCAAGGAGTTGTTTGCTTAAATTGAGCTGTACATTCCTTCTTGTCTCGGTGAACCGGCGAGGTCGTGTTGGGTCGCGGCCCCGCAGTTGAGTCAGAGGTGCGGCGGGGTGAAAACAGCAATCGCATGACTCACCGGAGGATATGCGTCTGTTTAATGGTTGCCGCGTGAGCAGAAAGCCGACAACAAACCTCTGTTCGCGGGGCGAGCGATGACGAGGAGTCAGCACACTTACTAGTTACTTGCGTCACTGTTGGTTTTCTGAGGCGACATACCGCAATTTCATGTGACTATTATTTGGTCACCTTTACATGTCCTCAAACAGCGCAAGGACTTCGTAGAGGCACACGGGGGGAGGGGGAGAAGGGGGTAGGAGTTGGCCGGGGTCTGTTTAAAGGAACCATCCTGGCGTGTGCCAGGAGTGACTTCGGAAAATCCTGAAAAGTCGAAATCGGGATGGCCCGAATTGGGTATCAAACCCGGGTCCTCCCGAAAAAAGAGGCAAGTGTTTTACCACTGCTCCACCACGCCCAAAAAGTTATTAGTGAAATGGTTTTGAGAGAAAGCGTTTAAACTACAGATTATTGTGAGAACTGACTGCATATGGCATATGAGACACCAAAACGTAATCCAGTACTGTAGTATGCATACAAATCCCAATCTAGAGCAGCCAGCTGGAAGATGTTTAACCTAAATGCACGATACGATACATGGGTTATGCAAAACTTTTTTCTTGTAAAAGCACAGTTCTACAGTCCGACCGTCTGGCTCAATAGTTATAGCTCCTGGGCCAAGGGTCCCGGGTTCGAGTCCAGGATGGGGAGGTGAAATTTAATGTGAACACCCTCATCCTTGCGGAAGGCAATACCGACCAACCGTAGGCTCACCTACGCCTAATAACCCAAAGTGTTTCACACGAGGCGGACTGAAATACGGCTATGGCGTAGATAAAGTATTATATCAATATCCCCCCTTCCCAATTAAAAAAATATTTCAAAAGGAATTACTAAAAAGAATAATCTGACAACAAGGGGGCAAACATCGCTACGAAGGTTTTCCAACAATGCGACAACCAACGGTCGATGTAGACATATTGAGATGTTACTCCGGCTGGCGGTGCCGTTTCGTTGCCAATCAGCTCTCTGATTGGCTTATCTCACCGTGACGTCAGATACGTCTTTGCACCGTCAGAGGAACAGCAGATGGGCGACAACAGTGACGACACTTATTATATATCATAATAGCTCTGAAGAAGGTGACGTTACAAGCACCGTGACCGCAGCAGCAGCAAACTCACCAGCGTATTGTGCAGCGACGACGTCACAATAGCGCAACTCTTAGACAAGACTCGCGGTTGACGGCAGGAAGAAGGAAGGCCCGCGCGAACCACGCAGCCTAGCCGCACAGGAAGTGGCTGAGGGTCCCGGCCAACAGTCAGTCCATTCATAACCCTTGCTCGCACCAGCAGCAAGAGTAGGAGGAGGGGAGGAGCAGGAGGAGAAGAAGGCGAGATAACGGCTTATTCAGCCCCGCTGGTATGCTATCTGACATCAGGGGCAG
This sequence comes from Medauroidea extradentata, assembly GCA_003012365.1. Classification (NCBI taxonomy): domain Eukaryota; kingdom Metazoa; phylum Arthropoda; class Insecta; order Phasmatodea; family Phasmatidae; genus Medauroidea; species Medauroidea extradentata. The sequence continues at coordinate 19,766 of PNEQ01093306.1, read as the reverse complement.
CCCCGCGCCGCGCGAGCCTCAGCCACGTACCCCTGCCTATTATGCCGACGGCGACGATCACGGCACTTACATCAGGTACTCAATACATACTGATCAGTGTTGACATTCCATGGTTGCCAGATCATAAACCAAGTAGTCTCATATAAGGAAGGAAAAAAATCCGTACAAGGCATCAAAATTCTCGTACCATACCTTTTGATGACTTTTTTTTGGTGCACCTGTGCGCCACGAAAAGGCTCGGCCATTAATAGTTCTCGTGTCTCTCAATTCTCGTATAACAGTAATTTTATGTCGTACATCGAGTAAAAACACCCTAAATCCTCGTACAAATACAAGAATTCTCGTATATCTGGCAACACTAATTCTGTCGCTAAATAAATATCGCACAAGGATGATACCCGAGGGCCAAGGTATCGCAAACCGAGCTGCATATGGCTAAAGTTAAAAAAAAAAATCTAGCATACGAAAAATGTTTGAAACACTATTGTCACAAAAGTAATAATTAAAAAGAGAAACAGTTTCATAGCTCTACATCACATTTTTTTTCCCCGTGAAATGCCCATTTTAACATTACATCTCCAATACTAATAAGCATTCAACATTAAATTGGACGGAGTTATGCATAATGGAACCAATTCACAAAGTAATTTATTTTGAGATAATCATTCCAAGTAGAAGAAGGTACGAAGTATATCCTACAAAAAGAACGAGTATAAAATCGTAATATTTGAATAACAAGAGGAGGCCAGGAAAACCAGGTTTTACAAGGTTTATATGGACACAGAAGAATTCTAACTTATATATCTCAGCTCCAGTGATTTGTGGGTTGGTTCTCCTCTGCATAACTCCATCCAACTGACAAAGTTTGTCAAAGTATATTCATTTCACGTAAGTTTGGATGTATTTGACAGCAACGTATGGGCAATGATTTGAATATTTTATTATTTGTGTCACTACACAAGACAAAACTTTGCAGTACAATGGCTGAAATAGACATCTCAGGTTCATTTTAGAGCTAAAAATGTCTTGCATTGTGCAACAAATCACAAAATACTGAAAATTATCGCCCATAAGTTGCTGTAAAATTTATCCAAACTTCATTGAAACAGACTATAGCAATAGTCCTCAAGACATGACATTTCACAATTAAAGCCACGCTCTTTAGTTTATACTGTTTTTGCAATATTATTATTTTATAATTTAACGAGAGTAGATATTATCAAAAATATGTCTGGCAGTTTTGTTTAAAATAGTTTTACCGTGCTAGCTAATTTGTTCAAAGCAAGAAAGTATACGGTTTCGTTTGAAAAGTCAATTAACCAGAATTTCGTTAGTTATATAATCAGCTAAAACAATTGTATCTACTGCCTTGAGAAAACCAGCCAACATAAAGAAGACGATTTTAAACAAATCTGCCAGACACATCTTTTATACCAGCTCTCGTGTAGTCATAAAAATTAATAACGCTATTAAAGCAGGGACGTCATTTAGGGGGAGGGACCCCCCCCCTGGATTTCAAATTTTAAGTGTATAGAATATATTTTTTGTATTTTATTATTGAAATAATGCTAACTTAAGCACATAAAACTGAAGTTTTATTATTAAAGTTTCTAATTTATACATGCTTAATTAATAAATAAAAGATGCAACAAGGTCACTGTCGCCGAAAAAAAAAATCTTGCCCGCCCCTCAAGAAAAACCTGAAATGACGCTCCTGTATTAAAGTATAAACTAGAGAGCATGGCCTTAATAATATTACAAGTTTGAACGTTTGTGCACCACGCACAATTCTATGGAGAACAGAGATGTTTTCCTGTGGCAGGATGTTTCCCAGCCTGACTACCATGGTCCTGAGGGAAGAGATGCTCGAGGCAGGAATGCGACCCTCTTCGCCTGGCAGAACGCCTCTGGTAAGCTGGCTCGCACCCAGACAGCACCACCTTGCAGTCCCAGTCCTCCTGTCTCCCGAGCTTACTTACAGATATATCTATACTTTCACTCCATCTTCTATTAGCTACTGCCCGCCACTTTATTCGCGTCGTTTTCAATTTCTTTAAACTATAGCCTACTTGAATCGTGTAAAACTTCACTCTAAGTACAGCGCGTGAGAAGCTCAAAAGCCACGGAGCAGTAAGGTCCAACTTGAAGCGCGCATCAAATGCCACGTCTCCTCAACGAGCCAAGCGCAGAACTAGCGTGCAAGCTTCCCGCCGAACGGTTTTTACTATGGGACATTAAGAGGTCGTGATACATAATTCAACGCTTAAAGCATTAATCTATAACTGTAGGTTTCTTAAAGCCAATTTGCGAAAATTAAACAATAGCAATCCTAGACAACATTTTCAGTCAACGTTTTAAATAAAATTGTTTCCAGTGATGCTAACTTCTGAGGCACAATCTCTGACGCTGGAACCTCGTGCATTTAATTACGGCGCAAGAGATCACGTGTAACGAATTAGTAATTTTGGATAAATATTTACTCATAAAGTTGGCAAATACCATTATCTAGGATTGTCATTGAATACTTTATCCATATTAGCCTAAAAAACCGTAGGAATCAATTGATTACATATAATATATAATTTGATTACTGGAAAGTCTGCAGCTAAGTTCAGTGCAGGTCGCAATCTAAGCTTCACATACATCCGGTTAGTACATTTTGAAGTACGACAGTTTGAAAAGGCCGTTTTCAGTCATGTTGGTGGACTTAGAAACAGTACTTTTAATGAGCGTGGCGTTTTAACAATGAGGTTCCGACCTTGCCTGATTTTTGTTTTCTTTTCGTACGTTGGCTCAATGGGCACACGGGGAATATTTTCGTAGAAAAAAACCTGTTTACGAACACACTGCAACGCATTTGAAGCTTGGGGCAGACGGCCGCCTTAAGTTATTCGCAAAAATGCGTACTTCCATTTTTAATACCTCTTAAAAAAAAACGTTTTTGACGAAAAATTTTCCGGAACTTGAACAAGCACAACACACCAAAGTTTCATGGTAATCGGGTATTATCCATGCCCGAGCCGGGATTCGAACCCACCGTTTAAAGAACAATTTGTAAAATAACATTGTTTGGGTTCCCAATTCGGCACCTTTCCAATTCTGCCCTCTCCTCCACTATTTACAAATAGAATTCTTTTGTCAGAAACCTTCGCGGGCTACTTACAAAACGACAATTTTTAAACATGTAGACTAAAGGACGTGTGTTGCGTCAATAGGGTCGTGAACATTGTTTTTGGTTTTCGATCGAAAAAAATTGTGTGAACCTGTTCTGTTAACATATGAACAGTCTTTGGCCGCGCACTTACACGGGCCTCGGGACTAGATTAAACTTGCTCAGCCGTACGTGTGATTACACAGTGTCTGGAGTAGTTAACATCGTTGCTGCTTCCTATTCAAACTGAACAGGTTGTAAAGGTTCTTCACCTAAACAACAATCTCTATGCCTTGCTGTGATTGGCTCGTTAAGCGTCAACAAGCATTGCGCACAAGATGGTTGACAACCCCGTGTTATGTTGCAGCAGCGGAAATAAAATTAACAAATAAGTTACTAAAATGCTTTGTTGGCTACGTATAAGTAAAAATAGTTTCATATTAAAATATGAGCCCTTCAATATATTTGCAACGGAAAAAGAATGTATGCCATTTCCAGTACTCTTGTATGTATGAAGCAGGCGCGTGGTCGTTCGCGGTAAATTTAACTTTTCTAAAATCATTGCCACGTTCCACAAAGTGTAATATTGGTTTGTTTTGTGTCACGAAGAATTTTTGTCACCACATAACGCATTGCACCAACATATTAATGTGTTACACGCTTAGGGACGCAACTTTTAATATGTAAACAAGTGAGTTCAAAAAATGTAACGTAAATTTGACGTGTCTCCATAGCAACGTTCCTCTGTTTACCTTTTGTACTACATAGGATAAGGCAGTGCTAGAATCGCCGTAATAAATAACCGTATTAAAATTGAACAAACACTTTTGACAAATGCATGCTACAACACACCGTACCGCTACTTAGCCGCCGTAAGACCGTAACAGGGATAGAAACCTGCAAATTTCTTACGGTGCGGTTACGGTTATTTCTATACGGCTACTTTAGGTCAATGTAGCACGGGCATTAAAAGGTTAAACCAAACATAACCTCAAAACAATATACAGTCGTAACAAAACACAATCGATTTTGACTGCGACAATCGGCAATGGCTGACTAAAACTCATTCGGTTATCTATTTCAGGCCGCCGTGTAACCGCGGCCAATGATCTCGATGGCAACGGAACATGATATTAACACCAAATATGAAATGGATGTGAATAATTTATATTATGTAGGGAAACGTCAACTATCGTTTAACAAAATTTGGTAATGTTTTAAGTAATAATGCCGGCCTAATAAAAAATTTTTAGTTATGGAACAGTTAAGTTGCGCCAAAATTTTACTGTTCACCAAATTTTTGTGTCCGGTAGAATACCATTTAGGCTAAGTTATTCACAAAATCTTGGAAAGTTACGTAAGAAACTTTTATTCTTCTATTTTAAACTATGATTGATTAATGTTATCGTTTAACGTGTAAATACACTTACATTTTTTATAAACCAGTATTCATTGTTGAAGTACAAGTTATATTATAGCATACTGATGTATCAATAATGCATTATTTTCGCTGACACAAGACGATAATTTTTACATTGCACAAAAATTTAAATTTTGGTAACTATGTATTTTACTGTTTACCAGGTAATTAGTGCTGTTCAGTCTTTTACCTAAGTACAACATTAGTGTAATTTTATTGATATATAAATAGGAACCGGTAGAAAATTTTTAAAAATAATTTAATAAATAATTAGTTTATCTTTAACCAGCAAACCACAGTGATTTGCGTTACAAAGCCCAAAAATGGGGTATTTATTATTAGTAAAACAGAGACAATTTATAGATAATAAAGACTAAATTAACATGCTCCTAAAAATCATCCTCGGGCCACACGTTGGGCGCCAAATTTCTGTATTTGTTTTTAGAAGGGGTGGGTAGTTAATACCCACCTACTGACTGATGCTTACTTAAAATGTAAATTTTTAGGCCTACACAATTTCAGACAGGAAATAAATTATAGGTAGCTCAGGATATTTCAAATCCTACTTACATTTTTCTTTTCAGATAATGCAAAGTTTCCTGCCCATTTTAATACAAACTTTGCGTCCTATGTAACAATCAAAGAGCAAAGATTTGAAGTACCTTGAATTATCAATATAAACTTGATCAACGAAATTTATAATTGATGCACAATACGTCAAATATGGAAGAACAATGGTACAATGGTGTTGTACACTATAACCTTCGATTTTAAGACAACTTGTACTTAAGTCTATCTAACATGCCTATACCTTTCGAGCAACTTTTTAAATTATACTCTCTACATGCGACTTTATGGTCAATGATTATTTGTCGATTACAACCCCTAGATATTTAAATTCATCAACCTGTTATATAATACCATCTTCACCTAAAGCAATTTCAAAATGCATGTTTCTTCCTTCTCTGCCTTCACCAATCACCATTATATTTTGTTTTACATGGCTTTGTTTACCATCATGTACGCCCCGAGCTCTGGTACAATAACAATGGTTAAAAATGTTCCATTGCAATAGGGTTAGTTACAATCAGATGACGAGCCTCGAATCGTCATGTTCATTATTTTTAAATATTTAGTTAATATTAAAACTAATTACAGTATCTCAAGTACTACAAGTGGTTATGTAAACCAATGTCCCTAATCCACGTGGCATTGTTTATATTCCTGTAAGTTACGCCCCGAAATCTGGTACGATAACAACAATGAACAATTTTTTTTTTTTTGGCGCTTGTTACTACATATTTATTCTGTGATATGATAGAAACATCAAATATATTACGATATTTGGTAACATTAAAGTTTCTGCAAGTGTTATGTTTATAAAATTGGAAAATAGCTCTCAAGTTGATTAGGTACCTTCATTTAAGCTAATTATATATCTGTGGCTTCTATTGTTAAATTGAGACTCTCAATGGTTGTGAGTTTTGCCAGATATAGCAGAGAACTGGACATAACATGTTAATAAAGGTATACTGTTAATAAAATTAGCAATTTAGTTTGCTGTTACTTTAAATAAATTTTACAATTCTGACTATATTTATTATAATTTGTATATGCACCTATTGATTCCAATACGCTGAACAAAAAACAGTACAACACTGACTGTATGACTGTGTATGGTTTAAGTTGTACATTATTCTGCAGCATACATTATGGTACATATTTGTTGTGTTTGCTGTCAGTATTACCGCATGAAGTATGTTTTTCCTAATAACAAGCACCGCTGGATTAGACATACACGTCAGTGACGAACCCGCGTTGTGGGAAACAAAGTTAGTTGCCGTCATAGGGATCTGTGTTTGCTATTCATTTTTCTAGTTGTATTGAACATTTCCGTTAACTTCATTATTTTGGAGTAAACTAAAATGGCATATCTGTCTGACATTTTTTGTAATGAGTAGTGACTTTCCATAAAAAAAGTTGACAACATTGCTTTCTTTCTATTTTAATGGCGTCATGGTGTTGGATGTGATTACGAATGTAATTTTACGTTAACATCTATTGCTAAGGTAGTTAAATTTAAAATAAAATCGTGTAACGAGCATTTTAAAACAATCAGAAATTGGAAAAAGGTTATAAATGTGTATTTTATAGGTTTCTATAATAAACAAAGTTACCAGTGTTCATCATGATGTCTAACGTCTCTGAACTGCATTTCTAGATCGGTTATTTATTGCTATAGCTCACATAACCTTTTTACACTGCGCGATCTTCAACAGACGATATGCTTTGACGAACACATCCCCGCCATTTGTAGCTGCCCAACACAATGTGCCCACATGTCCTTATAACAGACAGATACAAATAAGGTATACCCTTCCTGTGAAAACCTCTGAGTACCTAAAGTACCAACATAAATAAAACAACTACAAATATCAACCGAACTTACATAGCGCCTCCCTAGAAAGTTTCGTACATTTCCGTCTCATTTCAAGTCGTTCGTTGAACAGCTCCGAAAACATGACAGACCGAAGAGAAACTGCCCATTAGTTTCTCAACTGCAATTAAATATGTAACAATAGTAACGACAAACAATACTTTATGGTGACTAAAATTCTATCAACATATACTCTACCCGGAAGTTAGGTTGAAGCTTAATGAATTTATATTAAACTATCCAAAAGAAAAGCTATGACACAAAACACAAAAATTCAAGATGGCGACAACCTCTCCTTCTTAAGACCACGGGTTCCTATTTATGCTGTTTTGGGAGTTAAATTTTTTAATTGCTGAAAAGGAGCAGATATTGCAAAACCGTTACATACCGGATGTCCACAATTTCTTGTTACCGGCGTTATGTAGTCGATGTATATTGTTGTAGTATTATGATGTTATGGTATCTTGTGTTGTAATATAACCTTAAGTATACAATTGATTTGTGGCATGTATTGGGTTGTGTTGCAGACAAGGAATGTAAACCATGTGTGATACCAGCGAATACACCCTGGAACAGAGGATTGGGTTCACGAACGTCCTCATACTGGGAAGACACTTCGTGAAGTGCGTGCCGATTTCCAACAACGATTTCCCAAAGAGGCGCCACCAAAACAAACCCTTCTGCGTTGGGAACACAAACTCTTTGAAACGGGCAACATCAAAGATAAACCACGAACTGGAAAACCTTCAACCAGAGTGCAATAATGTCAGGAAGTCGAGGAATCCGTAATGAGATCACCAAAGAAGTCGCTCCGCTGATCGTCAGAGGAGCTTGGAATATCGCGATCGACACTGCATAAACACACGAAGAACGACCTGCATCTTCACGCATATAGCCCCATGTTCGTTCAGGAGTTATCAGACAATGATTTAGCCCGCAGACGCGATGCATGTGCGTTGCTACTTCAGACTTTCGACACAATCCTAAAACGTGAAAAGGTCATTTTCAGTAAAGAGTGTGCCATCTATCGGAGCTGTCGATCACGGAATGTTGTGTTCTGGTCCAAGGAAAAACCATATTATGTCGAGGAATTGGAACATAAACCTCCTCATGTCATGATAACGGCTGCAATGAACAATCGAAATTTGTTTGGACCATATTTATTTGAAGGATCAGTGAACCAGACAACTTATTTGGACATGCTGCGAACCTGGTTTGTGCCACAAGTGGAGGAACTTGGTATTCTGAATGATGTGTGGTTCCAACAGGATGGAGCGCCAGCCCATTATGTCATCTCTGTTAGAGAATACTTTGCAGAGGTCATACGGAATTGTTGGATTGGCCGAGGTTCAGCAGTGCTGTCTGCTCCACTTGAATGGCCACCTCGAAGCCCAGATCTCTCGACGTGTGACAATACTTTGGGGCTTCATAAAGGAGTGTGTTGCACACAGCGCTACGAAACCACAGATGAACTCAAAGAAGCATTGAGACTTGCTTTAGGTCGTATCAGCCAGCAAATGCTTCGGAAGATATCTCACAGAACTTGGCGCAAAATTATTCTCAGCCATGAGAATGAAGGAGCGCAAACAGATCCACTGGATACTTAAGGTTATGTTACAACACAAGACACCATGACATCATAATACCATAACAATATGTATAAACTACATACATGGGGGTAACAAGACATTGTGGACATTCTGTAGAAATGCTGGAAATTGTTTATACTACGTAGCCTAATGTTTTCAAACCATAAGTTTATATAATTTTGGTAATTTATCGAATTAAATTACATTTTTTAAAGTCAATAACTAGAAAAAGTAAAAAAAAAATATGTTTAAAAATTAAGCTACAAAGTGAACACAATTTTTCTAACATTTCTATGTAAAGGTTTAGCGTTATCCGCTCCCTTTCAGGATTTAAAAAATAAATCGTACTAAACACCCATAAATAAGAACCCTGGTGGTCGGGTGGTCACATAAGGGAGTAGATGGAGTTAACCGGTGCAGCGAGGGCGGGCCGCTACCTGGTTCGCGCCAGCCACTTGGCGGGGTGAGGGAGGTCCCCGGGGGAGCTATTCCTGGGGTCGCCGGCTTTGTGCGAGAGCAGTCGTGGAACATGCGCGTGTCCCCCTGCCTGGCGTCGCGCGAGGGGTCGATGACCCTCGGGGGGTCTCCAGGGCCGCCGCCGCCGCTGTTTATAAAAACCAGCCGCACGCACACGCCGCCCGTGGTGCGAGATCCCCGCCGGCCGCTGACAGGCCTTCCTTTTCTTCTTCGTCTCCAGGGTGTTGGGCTGCCCTTTCCACCCCTTACCTAACTATCCCCGTCAACCACCGGCAGCCTGCTGTACGCGACCACTGCGTCCACCGTCGCGAGTTACACGGCTCGCGTCGTACTAACTTCGTATGGGGTAAACTGAATATGTATCGTGATATAACCACTTTGCGGGCTTCACAAAATTGAGAAGGTTCTGTACACCGAGTTCACTAGTTTACAGAGAGCAGGTATGTGTAGGTTCGGCATTACGCGACCAATGTAACGTTAGATCACCTGATGTCGAAGGTCAAAGTCTTGGTGCGTGAGAGAGATTTTGGTCAGCGCTCAACACCGACGTCTTCAGCGCTGGTGAGGGGTAACATGATGTATAGAGCAGCTCTGGAATGAAAGAACGAGGGAAACGGAAGAGCTCCGAGAAAACCCGCCGACCAGCGGCATCGTCCGGCGCGACTCCCACATGTGAAAGTCCTGGGACCGACCCAGCCGGGAATCGAACCCGGATCGCCTTCGTGGGAGGCGAATGGTCTGACCCCTCGGCCACCGCGGCCCCTCAAAGCTGTAGTATCGCGAAGTATGGTAGGTTTGTCCTATTAAGTCTCATTCGGGTTAAGGATATATATATATATATATATATATATATATATATATATATATATATATATATATATATATATATATATATATATTGCGTGTGTGTGCACGCGCGCACACGTGTGTGTACTTACATGCATTCTCCAACAGGTTTGCCTCTTTACCAATAATGTACAAATATTTTTTTCTCGTTTTCCTTAAAACGAATAATAAGAGTTATAGCCATTAAAATATTTCGTTTAAAATTGTTTCCGTGAATAGATCAGAATCAATTACCAGTGTTTTGTATAATGGAGAGCTTAAACCTCTACAAATTTTTACACAAAGCATGTCAAAATAAACCAAAAAATTTGTGTCGTAACATCTTCAAGTACCGTTCCCGAGAAATCCTTACGTAACATGCGTGTATATGTTATATATATCATATACACAAACACATACACTCGTTCTACCGTTTAAAACGGTTCTAATTCATTTTTCCGTATCATAAGAGGACGTAAATGAGCCAAAAATTTCCAACTTTTTTGTGTGTTTGGAAAAAAGGACAGTCGTCGCACGCGACAGGAAATCTGGAATGATTACGGGAAGGCAGGAGGCCAGTTCCACCGTTTTGTCGCCTCTGATTGGCGCTAACTGCCGCTCCTTGACCTTGCCCTGGCGGCTACCGTCAAAGCGACAAGAGAAGCTGCAAGCCTTCGTCTGAAAACTAAGCGGCTAGACACACACACAAGCACTTACCGTTACATTATGCTTCATAATTAAGCGTTAACTTGGATTGTGTTTAAGGGGAATTCCTACATCACCGAGACCTGAGCAAGCGACAGATAGATGTACTCTTTGAGGGATAGTTGGGCGTGTTCTCGTCTGCGAAGTAACACTGAGAGGAGGAAATTAAGGGCTTGGGCCCGAGTTTCTCGGCTTTCGAGAGAATTATATTTTAAAATCCATACGAGAGTCGATATCGTAAAATTGCTTCGTGACATTTTTGCAAATTGGTTTTACTATGCAATGTAATTTTTCGAGACAAACTGTTATGATGAGTATAGTTAAACTATCAATTAAAAGGAAATTTCGTTAATGAACTAATTAGCAACTATTTAGCAGTCTTCTGGGTTTGTGTGGATCTGAGAGAGATTTTGGTCTTTAGCGCTGCTGAGGGTTGTTATGAGATGAGTATGGAGCAGCGCCGGAATGAATGGGTGGGGAAACGGGAGATCTCCGAGAAAACCCGCCGGCCAGCTGCATCGTCCGGCACGATTCCCACATGCGGTGTGGATGAGGCATGAGCGGCAAGAGTGTTACTAATCGACGTATGTAATGTATTATCGCCGCTCCGCGTAAGCTACTCAATTGGCGTGGAGTGCTTCACTATTATCCTTTTTCCTATGGGACTTCAAGCGGCGACCAAAATATTTTATTTGTGGCCAGCGTAGTTGTTTTAAAATACATCACAAAAATGTTTGCATTTAAACAATATCGATGAGACAAAAAAATTCAAAATTTCAGAAATTTTAAATACTATAATTTGTAATGGACTTTAAACATGCCAAGCAGTATCGCGTGGCATGCAGTTTCTGTATGAATTTAATTTATTTATGTTCATTGGTTTTTGCTGTTTATTAGAACTAAAAACGTGTACATTTTGACTTTGAAGTGCAATCATTGAAAAACTGATTGAACTAAATTTTCTTCATAAGAAGAAAATGTAGCCTACTCCCAAGTATATCTCACATGTCTCCGTCATATTCGAGCCTCTCACGCGCCTGCACAAATTGTCGAGCGACGTGCAGAGATTCGGCCGACACAAATGGATTCGAAAAATACTCGATGAATGTGAGCTATGTCTTCTTTGAAATAGCGTCCAAAGAACGTTCCATGACCTCCACTAATCTTCTAATGAAATCTTAAAACAACGGGAAGCCTAACTATCTGTAAATCAAGCGATATTATTAATCATAGCTGAGCATTTAGGATGCTTTTTATAATGACGTTCGAAATTTCGATAGGGCCCACGGTGGACGCAGTCAGTTCCCTAGTTACAAAATGATTCTCCGACATTTTTCAGAGTAATACTGCCTACTGTACATGTCAGTTGGAAACAAACCACAGCACGAAGATAATCGCAGCGCACACATGCTATCAATACACTTTGTACAGACACAATGGCGGTAATTCTTCACTAAGCACATACATCAGAGATTGGCAACTGTTTGTTCACGTGAGTACCCGCGAAGAGAAAGTGCAGCGCAGAGAAAATAAACGGGAAGTTGTGAACATCTCGCAGCATCACTCATTCAACACGCATCGTGGAGACGGTTAAGAAAAACTTACAAAAATATACACAGGAGAATTGGAAGAGTTGAGACCGCTCACAAAGCAAAGGTTTCAAAACATAGTTCCTATTCTGAAACACGCAAAGTATGGAGTTGCAGATATGGTCGTAACTTCCAGACTTTCGACTGTGGCCTTAAGTAATTTGTTGTAGTCTTGTTATACGTGTTCATTTACACTTTTGGTTATTTTGCATCGTCATAGCAAGCGCTGCGTTTATACCATCTGGAAACTTCCTAATAGGCATTTATAAAATGAGCAGGTAGGAATTGCCAATAAACCGACACAAGTTGGACTTATTTCAATTTAATTGGATTTTCTTAAATGTATGTTATGTAACATAAGTTTACAAAACAACTTTTTTTTTTTTGCTGAAATTGGTGAGAAAATGTTAATTAAAATTTGTGGCAGAATGCCAGAAAATTAAAAAGTTGGAACAGAATAAAACATAATCTCACAAACAAAACCCTAGATAGTGAACATCATTTAGAAGTATCGTTCTGTCACAAGTAATTGCGTGAATACCGAACTTGAGGATTTTTCAACATGCTCGGAATATGGATAAGTAACTATTTAAATGCTTACAGTAAACATTCCAACAAAAAACTAACACTTTGTAAACAATAACGATATCACACAAATAAAGTAAAATAATACAATGTTACAGTTTATAAACAACATAAAACTATAGAAATACGAAAAATTATAACAATGGAATATCTACTTTCCGAAGCTGACTTTATACATCGGGACGCAAAAGATTTTTATGACTGAGGGTTTGATATTGGTCGGGTATCCCAAGCCATATAGTATGGTCCAACCGCAAAAATGACAAAGAAAATTAACAGCCTACTACAACGGACTTTCAAGAATTTCTGTTGTTTTTTTCTTGTTGACTCACGTACTGGTACACTTTCGGAACACAGGGCATTTAATAGTACGTATAACTGATGTTACAACTACGCTTGCTGTTCTATATTTTTCTACGATGTTGTGGTAACAAGTTATTTAATGTTCCTTTTATTTTCTGACAACAAAGGCCAAACGGAAACCAGCTCACAAAGAAGCCAGACATAACAACTTCCTACGATAAAACTTGAGCCAGCCTCGTCAATAGTTCTCGTAACAAAACTTATGAACGAAAGCGTTTCCTGTTACCTTATTCAGTAACGAGCAATTTCCTCACTAGAAAGAATCATTAGCAATGTTAGACTAGCTAACGTGTTTTGTCGATCGGTCTAGAAGAGGAACAATTTTTATCACAAATCTCACACAACGTTTCCTCGATAATTAACTTAGTTGCAGCATTAGTAAACAAGGCATCTTGGCTCTCTTAATTATATTAAATGCCTCAGTTATGTCGTACGCGTTGATAAACATTACGTTAACACTATTTTTTTTTTAAATTATTAAAGTTTTTCATATGTGATGAATGTGTGAAGTCAATAAGAAAACGTCTATTTGACATTGGAATGAAGTTAACGTTCCTGTTTACGACGTATTTTCCCGTGTGGAAATCAACATGGACATATTTTCGCCTAGCACAAATATAGTTTGTTGGACGCTTACCTGGTATTTGTGTGCGATGGCATGGATTGCCATGACGTAGTTGTGAACAGACGTTGAAATATTTACGTTAAATTTAATAACTATGTACCTGCACTATTCAGAGACGTGCTTCAGTGTTCCCAGCTCAAGGCAAATAGAGACAGTTTGCTGTTGGTTTGAACTGTGACGTAGGCAGTGAGGAGAAATGGCGATCAACAGAGGAAGGGAATTCAGTAGTGTTCCTACATAATGTTGTAGAAGCTTCTGGTCGGTCAAGCTCCAATCACCGATGTGCCACGTGATCTTTTCAACGGACTTTCGTTTGAACCTAGATCCCACCACTGTTTTGAGAAAGTAGGGGAGTGAGATAACAACTATAAATGACTGGATTTTTGCTGGGTTCTGTAGACAGGCTTGGGGAATGATGCTGTTTGTTTAAGATAAGTATCATGGTCGTATGGAAATTGACTATACTGACGTTCTTTTTCTTCGTTTTGCCATAACGGAATACTGTCACAATTCTCTAAATATTTCGTACGCTTATAAAAATTGAAATGTTAAATTGTTATTATTTTGGTCATGAGTTAAAATCCGGTGTTACTGCTGTTAATTTTTCTGTAATCATGAAGCGGTTGCAGAAAGGTCTGGGTGGTCTCACCAACTTCAGCGTCTTAATGCAAACTATATATGGGTGTATTATTTATTTATATAGGCCTGTTAAATCACACAGTTATTTTATGCAATATTTCTTAATCGATAAAATTAAAGGTATTTCAAAAACGCAAAGAAAAACTCTTGATTAACGCAAGTATTTTTTTTTTTAAATTCGGTTATTATAGAAGCCTAGATATTATCACATTACAAATTATGAAACTGACAGTTTTCCATTTTTGTAGGTTTTGTGGTTTTAACCCCATATTTTTATAAAAAAAAATAGTTTTTAATGTTTTACTCGAAAGTAAAGCATACTACAACATAGTGATTTATAAATAAACTGTTGCTGATAAAATATCTACTCGGCAAAAAAAAATCTCATTGAATTTTAATGAGTAGTTCAAATTTTATTGACGATTGAGTATTCCAGAAGTCCGCTCGACATCGAACCTTTCCATACCCCTTAATACATCCTTGGAATTTCGGAGATCTTTAAGTTTGTAGCTCAAAATGTGGCTGCATAAAAGTACACAGTTTTGAAATGTAAATACTTCATTGAAAGTTACGAGACTCCTTGATTTTGTAGCACAAATGTTGCCATGTTTCGCATAGCTTAGAATTGTAAATATCTCATTAAAATCTGGAATGGTCTTCATTTACAATGAATATCCACAATGTTACATTTAAACTGTATAACAATATGTTCCACCGCATGAATATAAAAAGTTTATCATATTCATTGCTGATAAAGTAGACAAACAAAAATATGAGCTAATGTATTTTTTAATGCCTGGCAAAAGAACGAATATTAAAAACAAAAGTGGCAGACAGTCTGGCAAAAAGACTTGATGTCCCGCATCTCATATTTAAATGATAACATAAATTAATGCATTTATTGTATTGGATGTAATTCGTACATACGTCACAAACAAACTGGTGTTAACACTCATGAGTAGGGCCCGGTAGTTTTCGCGAAAAGATTTTTGCCCCACTTTGTTTCAGTGCCTTACGTGCACACCTGCACCTCAACTTCAAGGTTATTGACAAAGTGTTTTTGTGCAGAGTTGTTATTCATTTAACTGTGCCAATCAGTACATGGATAACTGTGACACATCACGTCTGTGATTTGCGGGTTTAACCTCCACACGTTGTATGTTAAGGTATCCAATCACTGACCACAAAGCAGAGATGCAGGTGCGCACGTAAGGCACTGAAACAAAGTGCTGCAAAAATCTTTTCGCGAAAATTACCGGGCCCTACTCATGAGTAGGGACCTGCAGACTAGAATGCATTGTACTATGCATACTCAGGCCTCGTTTATTCGTCCACTGCCTGCTGTTCCACTAAATAGCAGATAATTGACAAATGGTCGGGACTATACAGGTCATTGAATTCGCGAAATTTTCCTGTCCTTACTCATGAGTGTCTTTTTTTTTTTTTTTGCCTGTATCATATGTCATATTTCTTCAACTTTTTTTGCTCCGGCTGTAAATTTACGATTTTGTAACATTCGCCCTTTTGTCAGTTAGGTGACGATATTATTGTCATTTTTAACTGTGCGGAAACTTTTTAAGTTATGGACCCAACAAATATCAAACAAATTCAATATTATTACGGAAGTTCCACTTCTCGCCACAGTCGGGTAGAAAATGAATGATCTCTGCTGGGTTCAAAGGACGGCGATGACTTGAAGCTGCCGGATAACTTGAGACTTGTAGGGTTCACGACCTGAATAAGCCCGCCAGTGGTCAGTTTTTTCAACGTTGAAGCTGCAGCCCCTGCTCCCCCTAGAGACCCCTTGTCACTGCTATTCGGGTCTCTCCCCGCATAGCAAACGAACTGGCCAATGTTCCCGGGTTATAACTGGACGGTTTGTGTTCAGTTCCGCGCTGGGGCAAGACCGCTCCGCTGCTTCCAAGGAAAACGCGAGCAAAAAACCTAACTCTTCTATAACGAGAACCCTTCAAGTATTCTGCATTGCATTCCATAACATGTCAGACTCGGGGTCACAAAATACCGCAAGCCTGAACATAAAGTAATGTTAAACATATCTCCCGGCAATTCTTAGGAGGAGTCCTCGACTGGCGCATGGGCGGCGTTGTAGGATGTCACGCGTATTCTTTTTTCCGCGAAACCGCTTAACTTATTTATTATATTATGTTTACGAAAATAACACACACGCGAAACTATGCTTCTATGATTTAAAATATTCAGCACGCTTGTTAGAAACATAATTTTTGGCCCTTTCAAAATGGATAAAAACGGGTTTATTTCAGACTGCTGTAACTCCGAAAATATTGCCTGAATTCGTAAACAGCAAAGCGAGAGGCACGCGATTGTCTTTACTTCATACCATTCAAAAATAAAATGTTGTGGTCACCGCTTATTAAAGTCCCGTAGTAAAAAGACTACAAGGAAAACCTTGCACGCCAGTTTGGCGCGCTGCGAATAGAGGCGATATGCTTCTCGTCTAGCGGAAGACACTGGCTCTTATCGCTACGTTGTTACAACGCTCTTCAGTTTTACAGCCAATTGTTTACGGGGGAAAAATTCAACGCGTAATTAATACATAAATATCAAAAATTCATACTTACAGTTTTAACACTTTTATATATTCGTTTGTATCTGAATTTTTGTATTGCAATACACCAAACAGATTTTTAGATTTTTGCCCCTTAAATATCACATATTTTGTTGTCAAAATAAGCCAAAATTGTGTATCGTATGGCTGTACACAGTCTCAATTATTTTCAAAGCATTTCGTTAAAATATTTTTTGGAGTTATTTGTAACTGTTTGAAAGAAATGAAAGGTCAAGGCCTTAAGTACTGAGTATAAATTTGCATTTTTTCTAGTGACCCGATTCGGGACGAAATGAAAGATGAAATCAAAATTTCAAAAGAGTTTATATAAGCCTAGACTGTCATTTAGGGTTAGGGTGGCGAGTGGGGATAGCACCCCTTATGTATTTCGAGATTTATGCACACAAATTCGGAATCACGTTGCAGTTACTTCAGTATCTAATATTAGCCACACGAATTGAGTAAGCGAACTTGTAGTTATCTGAGAACCAAGTATACAGCCAGAATTTTGATGTAAATTCTAAATTAATTAAATTTATCTCACTGTAATTTCTTGATAAATACTGACATACTGAGATAACTTAGGCCTAACAACAAATACCAAAATGTAACCTTACAATTTACACTTCACAAAAAAAAATAGATTTTATTTCAAGAATTAATTTCTGTGGCATTATTCCTCAACAAATTTAATTTAGGATAATATTTGTCTGGAAAATGTATATTTAACATCGATCCACTGAAGTAATTTCTTAAACACTTACTCTCCAAACAGTCCGCTAATTAAAAACATGATTACCACGCTCCTCAAAAGTGTTGAAAATGACTGTTTTTCATTGCTGTAGCTGAGAAAATATCAACCGTAATCATAAAACAAAATCATAGAAGCCTGCATTGAACATACTACATACTTTCCACAAAATAAAATGACAGGGTTATCGTTTTAAGTCCCACTGAAAAACAGATTCTACGAAAACACTGCACACAAGTTTAGTACAAGTTTAGGCGATGAGGTATTAGACGGAAGTGTTATATTCGACTTATCGCCTGCCCCGTTTCCGTACCTCAAACGTAAAAAAAGCCAAGGTCCACTAATTCTTAAGGGCGTCGCCGCCACCTACTTGCGTGTTAGAAGCTTGGAAGTGAAGGAGCTATAAGGGCGACCTCGAAGCGTGCATTCGCATGTGGGAATCGTGCCGGACGATGCCATCGGTCGGCGGGTTTTCTCGGGGATCTCCCGTCCCGTCCCCCCGCCCCTTCATTCCGACGCCGCTCCATACGCATCTCATGTCACCCCTTACCAGCGCTGAAGACCTTGGTGTTAAGGGGCCAGCCACGTTGCCATAAAATCACACTGCAGCGTGTTTGAAGAACAAGTTTTACACCGAAAATAATACAAGTGTGTTCACGCCGATTTTCTACAAAAAGAACACACACTTCAGACAACACACGTATTAGAAATCCCATTTTAGGGCACGTCAAAATGGGTCAAAACGGGATTTTCAGTCTGCTATAGCGCAAAATATACTAGCCGAATACATGTGAAACCACTTAAGGGTAGCGCATTGGACTTTAGTAAAGTGATTTCGTAAATAAAACAATAGGGTCACCACTGAAAGTCCCATAGGAAATTTTTATTTCGCGAAGACTGCACGCCTTAAGCGCAGAGGCGACGCACCGTTGTATGGCCCATACGACGTCGCCCTTAGCACCATACCTCACTCACAAAAACACATGTGCCACGAGGCGGGCCCCTTAAGCGCTGACCAAAATCTCTCTCACTCACTCGATGCGTGCATCAAATGCCACGTCGCCAGAACAAGCCAAGCGCGGGGCGATATCATTGTAGACACCCGTACTAGAGTCACCTATCTCGCTCCTGTTTTTCTCGCCCCCTCCAGCAGGCAAAACTGCATCATACGAGGATTTGCAGACTTATGGTACATACTGTTGCGTGCCATGTACCTGGAGGCCAGTGGTCGGCGGCTGTTTCGTAACACCTTGAGGGCTGGCCGATGACTCAAAGCCCGGGTGGCTCATAGTGGGAAACCCGCCGAAACTACGTCATAGATACCTGTCCCAACTGCGTCTTAACCCTTCGAGGGCGGTCGACGTGACTACAAGCACATCCGAAACATGATGAAATATCTATTTTAGACCCCTGTAAAGCGGGGAACACCCGACTGTCTGGGCTAGTATAAAACCACAGAATCGGCACAGTTGAGAGGAGTTCGCTATTGGAAGTGCTTGAGGAAGGCGCTACGCCTGTGGAGAGAGACTGGTGAAGACATCTTGGTGACGTCAAAGTCTACTGTGAGGCGGCAGGCGGCTACCTGCGGAGCAGTGTTGGCGATACAAGAGGACTGCTGCGGCGGGCTGACAGGCGAAGAGGAGGTGCGCGACGGGAGTCGAACAGAAGACCTCAAGAGTGAAGACAGAGGTGCGCACGGGGTGCTGCGCAGCACATGGTGAGCCATCACCACTTCGGACCGATAAGGTTGTACATTGTCATAATTGAAATACTGTTGATTGGATATATGACTGAATTTTATTGTGATTTATAGTGTTTAATTCTTTGATGGTAGACTTTTCTTGTGCTTTAATTGTCAAAGTTAATTAACGTGTCTGTGATACAGGAGTAATTGTGTGCATAACTAATTGTGTTGTGAGAGTTCTAGTTGATTACTGTTTTGTGTATTTCGTAGCTTTGTGAGCTATTAAATCCAGTACTTAATTTAACTCTTTTATTTGTAATTATAAGACCTCTATCCCAA
>PNEQ01093305.1:0-22523 GCA_003012365.1 Medauroidea extradentata | reverse complement strand
ATTATTATTGTTATTATTATTTGGCTTTTTGCTAATTTTGTGTCATATTTTCCCTACAAAATATTTAATTAATAATATTGATAATAATTAATAATACACTAGTAGGTAGGTTCGAAACTTGGAAGTGTGCGGCGAGTCAATGTATAGACTTCAATTTTTGGCTATAAATAATTAGTGCTACCCGGGTCGCTAGTACTTCTATACGTATTGTCTTCTTACATGTATGTTAATTACGTTAAAATAACATCTTTTAATACATTTGGAACCGAATACCTTGAATATTTGCTTTCGCCTGTAGTTCCCCTTCCTTTAACTTCACAATGAATAAGGTGTTTCATCTACTAGAATTTTTAACTTCTTACGGAATAAGTATTTTTCAAATTTCTTGCAGCACAAATCATACTCTGCACATTGATTAGCTACATAATTTTCAGTCCAGTGTTACCACAGCCAATTTAAAGATTTTTGGAAAGTCAACTTTTAAGGGGGTGAAATTACCTTAAATTAGTTTTATAATATTTATCTATATCTATGGAACACTTCGGGATGCAGAGTTGCTTCTTGCTTCAAAATGATGCATATGTAAACACCGAGGAAGTAGTAATAGGATTTTTCGAAATTCGACTCCCAAAGAGTAAAACGGGTGGAAATGTGTTTTTTAATAATCGTCTGTACAGCTCGAACCCAATAGACTGTCATTGTGATTTTTATTTCAATTAGATAATAATGCAAATTTATAATGAAGGACTTCAAACGTTTCGAAATTCTCTTATTAAAAGTGTGAAAAGATGTGAAATATGTATTCCATTATTCTTCTATAGCTATCGTATCAGTCGAGATATCGGAGTGCTGTTTGCTTCAGAATGATATTTACGTAAACACACTAAATAATATTTCTGGATGTTTTTCTAATTCGAATCCAAAGATACAAAAAAAAGGTAAAACGTGTTTTCGATTCGTGTACGGTATATATTGATCTCACTGAATTGTCAGGTACCGACGCGATTTTTGCTTAGGGTTAATGCATACTTAAATACCTGCAATGTAGTTTACTGATTTTTTTCGAAATTTAACACCTAAGGTTTGTGAAATGTGATAAAATGGGATAAAATGTGTTTTCAATTATCTGTCTACAGTATATATCTTGACCCCAATGAGCTATCGTCATGGTTTCCACTTAAATGAGCTGCCCATACATTAGCTTTAATTGTCTATAAAGTTTTCGTTCGAAATTAAAACCCTAAAATGGGTGAAAGGACACGAAATGCGTTTCAGATAAATCCATGAGTGCTATCGAATCCATCGAGATACAGAGAAGTAAATGCCCGTAAACAAATTTCAGAACAATTCTAAATCCGAACTCTTAGGGCTGTGAACGAAAGAATACTGTTTTAAATGAACCGTTGATTACGCTTTAAGTTAAATTGGTTGTCGTCGTGATTTTACCTCGATTGGATACTCATACAAATACTTAGTATGAAATGGTAAGATTTTACGAAATTCGATCACTAAAGGGGTGACAAGCGTAAAATTTGTTTTCATGTACCCCATGATATCTTCCTAACCAGTTTAGATATTGAAATATTCTTGGTTTCAGACTGATGCTTTTATAAATACGAATAATTGTTATATCGGTTTTTATGTTGAGAAAATATCTTTGAAATACCCGAGGGGAAACGTACTCTTCGTAAATCTTTCAAAGCAGATGATCCGAAAAACCAGTACGGCCCTAGAGAAGTAATTAATAGGAAAATAAACAATCTGCAATTATATTGTCACGTATGGTTGAACAGCCTCTGTGTGCTTAGTCGTTAAACATATTTTAATTATGTAAATTAACTATAGACGACCCGTATTTAGGGTGCCATCATCAATGTTTGTGCTCGAGATAACTGAGTTATCGTGCCACGTATACAACTTATACCATCCGAAGACTTTCATATTCAAGGTCTGTTTTATTGTGACTATAAATAAGGCCCGGGACAGTAGTTGAAGAGCGGCAGGAATAGACTTAGGACAGTTACTCGCATGGGCAGATACAGATACTTAGCCTGCTGCAAAGTAAGCTCAACCTGCTTCTTGGCAGCTGCTGACCTGGCGTAAAAAGAAGTAAATATTCGCTGTTACGATTAGTACATGCGGCCATTGCCGAGACAGAACTCCTAGCTTATTAAATAAAAATAATTTTTTTGTTTGTTCGTCTACTAAGCGGTTCTGTACCAGTCATCCGATTGTAATTAAATTTCTTTAAAAAATTGGGCGGGGTAAGGCAAAACGAGTTAGAGGGGTATAACCGTATACTAAAAAAAATTAGGTGGACAAAAGTGACTTGTGTATGCGGCCGCAAAGATTTCTACTAATTTCTTTGGGTTAGCAAGGATAGTCTACTATGGCGGGGGGGGGGGGAGGAGGAGGTTTGAAAAACGGAGTACAGAGTACAGCGGCAGAAAGCGTTACACAAAAAAATCTTTTGTTGAATAATTTTCTTCTTAAATATTATCCTAAATCGGACATCAAAGACCCTTAACATCTTTTTATCTTATTCAGTACATTTCAAAGCTTATTTGTTTCAGAAATACTATCGCACATTACATAGAAAACCCTGCAAACGAATTTGCGGGAACCAGCTAGTACTATATATTTTTATTGTTTAAAAATTGATAAAAAGCTATTATCAAACATTCTCTTGTCTGGTAAAAAGCAACGAGGTGTTCATGATGTCAGCAAACAGTTTACTACGCAAGGCACACATAAAGTAACCTAGCACGGGACAAACACGTACTAAAACATAAGAATATTCTGAAGTTCAACATGTCGACAAAGTATTTCTTTTACGTATGACTGGCAACATCGAGTTTATGAATGTCCACGTGGCAAAAATTCGTGATTTCATGTTTGCGCGACAAAATGATCGTTTTATAGACGTTACATAGTGACAACATTTTCAACTTGAGAACCTTTATATACCCACATAATTTTCCCATAGGACATAGGAATAACATAAACCAAGTTACTTACTCGAATGAAAAAATTTTCACTGATATTAGATATTATGTGCCATAGCCTAAAATATTTAAAAACAACGAACAAAATTATTTTGTAATTTTTTAAAAATTGCCATAAATGAAGTAAACTGTCATAGTTGTAAGAAATTAAAAAAAATACGAAGGCATTTCCTGGTTTGTTTAAAAAAAAAAATTAATTTGACTTATAATACCTAATCTCAGTGTAAATTATTTCATTCGAACAGGCCACTCGGTGTTTATTATTCCTAAGTTCCCGTAACTTGCATATTCTGACTTTCACATGTCGCTAGGGAAAAACTATGAAAGCTTAACATTTTTTTAAGTCTTAAATTGTAGCCACAAGTAACGAATGTAAGACGAACACGATGCCGTGCAATATAAAATTTTTTTGCCGCGTGAACACCCTTAAGGAGGCCGCATGCCCTTATCGTCGTGAGCTGTGCGCAGAACTTCGGTCAACACGTGTTTATTCGAAAATTTGTTACCGTATGCGAGTGATGTCTGCCTGGAAATTGCATTCAAATAGCGTTTCATGCGTGTATATCCTTTTCGGTATTCAATTAATCTATCAAGTTTATTTTCTCGCGATCGAAAAGGTTTTTGCGGTCCTTTTTAGGCGTGATAATTATTGTTCAAAATATTTTGAAGGGTAAACAGTCGAATGTAACACACCTATATCTCATGTAACACGTCATAAAATGATATGGTCACTTGTAAATGTCTCATAGAGGCGAATTGTCAGCGATAAGACCGCACGCCAGTTCGGTGATTTGCACCTAGAGGCTAGGGTGAGATACGATGCTCGCATCGTGTCACGCTTAGTTAGATGTTCGCACTTCTTGGTCTCGAACACGCACAATACGTCCACACATGCAGCCCCTTTAAGCAGTTAACACATCGATGCTTGGGATTGAGGAGTGGCGGAGGAACAGTTAACATTGAACTGTTGATGCCTTCCATCTTCTACAACTCTTAACTAATATGCATAATTTGTCACAGCAACAAACCCACTATACATACAAGTTTATAGTAAGAAAATCATTGATAATAATAACAACTGTATTCATCCGTGTTACTGATTATATTATATTGAATAATCTGACATAACAACAAACTAAAAAAAAAGTAGTTTGAAATTCAGTACACTTTGAAAAAATTCGTAAATCTTAATAAAATATAAAAAATTCTAATTACTCACATGATTTCATTGTGTAAGGCACTCAAATGTCCTGGGAATACCAATTTAACAGCATAACAATCTTATTTACCACTTTTTCCGCCGTTGATCTCAGACAATTGTGTTGCATAGAAAATTTAGCAACACTCCTCAGCACTCTGTAGCGAAGAAAGTATTAGTGATGTCATTTATCCCGGCGGACATCTATTTCTTCAACATTCTAAATTATACGTCACGTCTGCCAGTCTTTTCTGTTTAAATAAAAATACCGCATAACATATTTATACCAGTAAAATAAAATACTATGCCCTACTGCTACTTTAATCGTAATTTGCCTCTCTCTGATTAAAAGTATGTTTTTTTTAATGTAACCAATTTGTTTAATGCAATTTTAAAGAACATATTTACGTAAAGAAAAAACATATTTTATTACTAAAAGCAAGATATTTTGTTTACTTATACTTTTTTTGCGAATTTGTAATAAACAGATATTTACAAGGTTATACCTACGTTCTCATTAATAAAACGAAACAACGACCTAGTTTCAATGTCAGGAAAATAGCGTCCGATGTTTATCCTTTATAAATGTCGGAAAACTGATACTATATCTAAACGTTTTTATGTATTTGGCGTGTTCCTATCACGTCAGTACTAAACTGAGCAATAGTTTAATGGCACATATAGTTCTGTCATTACGTATCTCAGGAGTCACGGTTAGTACAGAGGCTTCCAACCGATGCAATCCAGGTCCGAATATCGGCGAGAGGGTGGTGAGGGGGTATTCCAATTTTTCCCATGTGGTAAACGTGGAGTACATTCATGTTGGCGGGTTTTCTTGGAGCGTTCATGTTTCTCCCATTCCTTCGCATTCCGCCATAAGGCTCCATTTTATATAATGTTTCATGGTTCGGTTGACGACTACGGACGCCTAGCCAAAAGTATGTCCTTGGGTACCCTTCCTACATGCTAATTAGTATTCTTATTACATGATATTTGCTAAGGAAAATAAACATAGAACTTTAATCATTACGTAAAAAACTAGGGCATGTCATCTATCACTTTGTGCAGGATTAACCGACTCAGTTGTTCGTTGCCAACTTCTCACACCTCAGTTACCTTTTACCCAGCAGCAAGTTAATTAATGTTTAGTAAGTTGTTAATCATTTTATTATTATTTCCCGGTTGAAGCAACGAATACGTTTCCTAATAGTGGACAAAGAAAGAATAAATTGCTGGTAATTACACGTAAACTAATAATTTATATATTTGACACAGTATACGTACATGAGCCAGGACATATACAATGTAAAACTTCAATCGCGTGTGAGATGCTTAGTTATCTGGATAACAAACAATTTTATTGCATGCATTATTCAGATATCTCACTTGGTAGAACATGGCACATACGCAGTGTGAAGCGAACGACTCATCACAAAACTTTTGGTCATATATGGTCATTTTAATTGTATTATAAACACCATCAGCGTATGACTAGGCATTCCTATTTTCCGCGAAAAGAATTTTGCCTCACTTTGTTTCAGAGCCTTACGTACACAACTGCAATTCTGCTACATGATTATTGGCAGCGTGTCTGTGTGAAGAGCCGTATCTCATTCAACTGAGCCAATTACAATAACGTTCCTGCAACAACACACGTCTTTGATTTGCCGGTAGAATCCCAAGACTCGCGACAGTTCAAATATTCAATCACTGACCACGGAGCAGAACTGCAGATGTGCATGTAAGGTACGGAAACAATGTGTGGCAAAATTCTTTTCGAGAAAAACAAGGGTCCCTAGTTACGGTATTCCACAAACGAGTCACGCTAAGCAGTGTCAAAGTATATACACATGAGCGACATGGCGAAAACTATGCGCGGTTTACAACACACACCTAACATGCTTAAGCTCTATATCACTTACCATTAAACATTTCACGCACAGTCTAAGTTATGTAGTTTTAACTACTGAGGTATCATACGTTTAGTAGTCTGCTGTGAGAGTTCATAGGAGTAGAGGAAAATCTGTAGGCTAAGTAGAGATGAGCAAATTTCACAAAATAGTTTTTCGCCTGGCTAGAATTCACTAGTTTATACTTACTCGAAATTACTCGGTGGCGTTGTTGGCTCCGGGCCATCATACTCTTGTGTGCACAAATGACTAGATATTGGTAGGGACTGGAAAATTTCGCGAATTCAATGACCTGTACTATGCATACTCAAGCCCCGACTATTAGCCAACTAGCCGCTACTCAGTGGAACAACAGACAATGAACGAATAGACGGGGCTTGAGTATGCATAGTATAATGGATTCTAGCTTATAGGTCACTGAATTCGTGAAATTTTCCAGTCCCTAGATATTGGGCAATAGTCGTTGACCTTAAATAATTTGTTGAACAGCTACAGGCGCTTCACACAAACTAGCTGCCAGCAGTAAAACTCAGATGAGTATATAGTTACTTGAAGTCCAGTCTACCGACAGATAATAGCCAAAATTTTGCACGTCTCTATATATTAGCATTAAAGTGGGCCTACATGAAGGAGTACACTGTGCAATTCGTTAAGCCAAGCTTTATTCGAAAAAATACCGTTGTATTTATTACAACGTATTTAAATACACCGAGGATAACGCATGCTGTACCTAAATTGTGGTGTGGGCAATGACATGATAAGATAAAAGGCTACTGTAGTTTTCGAGCGACTTTAAAACTATTGTTTAAAGCACCATAATCGTCATGTTGAAGAATCCGTCAAGCATCCGTTTAAGTTCAATTATTTTGGTTGTGTACCAATCATTGTTTGTTTTAACCTATCCATGAATTAGTTAATTGCAATTAATTTTTTTCCAGTCTTGTTCAACTTGCTTAGTGAATATTTTACAATATTTTGCCACTAATATACGATAATTTGTACCAAATTTTTTTTGTAACAACAATTCTAATGGTTTTTACGATTTTGCACCCAAATTATGATCATTTCTGTTATGAAAATTAACGAAAATCATGTAAAATAATACTTTGTAAATGCACGGTCTATTATTTTGCCTACATAGAATTGCGCATCGCATGACTGATCTTAGTCATGAATTTTTCAAAGCATTCCGTTGAAAAAGTTTTGAATTTTTTGCACCAATATGAAAAAAAACCTACGTAACATCTTGCAGCATGCACGCCGACGGGGGCACTAATAGGCAGTGTGGAAGTAAAGGCCAGGGAGCTCCTCAAAGGTAGATTCCTGTAGATTTTTCCACACCATATATATGGAAATTGCAGTTAGCATTCTTCGTCGGACAATATGGCAAACATATAAATTCGTTTTTTCATTGGACCACGGGTAATCTTGGCATAGCGGGATTTTGGGTTCAAATACAGCGGAATCGATTCTAGCACTGGGAAAATTGAGGACACAATGAAGCATCTATAGGATAAGTGGATCAGTGGTTGAACGGCGTGAAATAAGCGAATTGCTGTATCGTAAACAGACATTAGGTCCGCATGGAAGTTACGTAAAGTACCTACTTCAAACACCCTCGCTCAAGAACTCAGATATTTTGCACATTAATATACTCAGCACCCACGGTTCGCCGCTATCTGCAGCATCGGGATATTTTGCTCAGGCTCCCATCACTACGTACAACAGCTCCTACAAATATGAACTGAACTTCGGGCCTGAAAGGACGAACTGTATGTCATTGAGCTTCTGTTCGAAGAAGAACGACGATTGCATACGAATATTGCAACACCGGGGGCTAGCGCCTAACCAAATAATACTTTACATTACGTTGAATTAGATCAGTTTTTGGTGTTATGGTATTGGTTGCCGACAGATTCCAGTACCGATGGCGCTTAGTCCACATTGCTGGAACGCAGGCTGGCAAAAATTACACCGCAGATGTTTTGAAGTTTGCTGTAATCTTACTATTTTATGGCCATACGAGGACAGTGTACCAGAATGACAATGACCGAACAAATGTGGTATATACAATCCAACGATTACTGCTTGACCACCGAGTCACATTTACTTTTTGGGCACCTTCACAGGATTTCTCGAGATAGACAACACATAGTTAATGTCAGAAAAGGTCCGATCTTCAACAGAACACACGCGAAGACAACAATGGGCTTAAGGCATTCATGAAAACTTAAACGTATCAGTAAAATAGATACCACATACGGACGTCAGGAGTCTCGTCCTCAGAATGGCGCGTAGTGTTGCAACTAACAATCGGGGTAAGTCTACTGATATCACAGTTCGTGTACACCAGAGAGCTGCAATTGTAACCAAATCACTGGAGACCTGGAAAATAATTCTGCATTAGTTTGCTTCGTTGCGTTCCGTCCATATCTGCAGCTTTACTTCATCGTATTGGCAGCGTGCCATTGAGCAGATGCTTCGCTTATTTGAATGTGCCAGATACAACACGGTGACTGAGATACCACACGTCATTGACTGGCAGATAGACGCCCAAGACGCGAGAGAGCAAAATCATCCAATCACTAACTATGAAGCAGTTGTGCACGTTAGGCATTCAAACAAGTTGGTGCAAAAATTGTAATGAGTAATCTATCAAATAAATATGGTTGTGATACTTCGTGTCTGTTGGTGTACTTGATACGGGAATAACTGCGTCCTTTTATATTGTTTGTTGTAATATTGTGAATAAAATATTATCTATAGGCTACTTGCCCTCCTACCATGGCCTGTTGAGCTAAATTCCAGAAGGTATCGTCTTAATTTTCGTATTCCTGACGAAGGTTTTGTAGACTGCAGATGTCTTCGTTTCTGTTTCGTTAGATGTTGATAATTTAAATTCTTTGTTATTATTGTTTAGTTTAAATTACGTTTGGCAATTAACGTTGTAGATTTTCATCTTTAATAACCATTATTATGAATTGTACAGTTACTGAACCTATGTTTCCTTCGAATAGAACAAAAGTAAGGGAGACTTATAAACCCGTAGAAAATAATTTGCCAGAATGGTAAAATAAATAGCAAAGAATTTAGTAATCTGTGAGAGATTTCATTTACGGCATCGTCACATAATTTAGCATAATTGTATTTTTAGGTTTAACGTTTCACTCATATAACACAAGTGTGAGTTTTAATATCGTAAATGAAGTAAATAAATGTCACATTTTAGCCCTCCTTTGCATCGTATTACAGTATGTTAATTCATCAATCAAGAAAGCGAACATTAATGATGTTGACAAATCTAGACTAGTGCAGTTAATGTATTAGTGAGTGTGCGTCACCCACACTAGCGCCAGGCCCATGCGGCACAGAGGCATGGGTTGAAATGTTTTGGCTAGCAGCAACCTAACAACCACAAAGCTGGCATGCATGGCCCAGTACTAAGTGGATACTTGGCGTCGCTCCCTCAACGGTGTCAAATTACTACGAGAGAGGAATGTGTTTAGCCGCAGTTCAGTTGATACATAGAGCTCCACGCAGACGAGCATAATAACGAGCGAGCTGCGTCAACACATTACATACTGCAGCAACGGGTAGACGTTACTGCGACGAGCCAGAAAACTTGTGGTCAAAATACTTCCCTCAGTAAGCTGAATCACGTCAGCAATGCCATCGTGATCTCGTTTGTTTAGGCCTCTGCTTACTATGCTGTCCGCTGTAGAAATTAAACGGGGATTCAGTATTGACAGCAGGAACAGAAAGTTTTCGTGACGAAATTTTTGCACTACTTTGTTTTAATGTCTCACGTGCACACCTGTAGTTCTGCCTCGTGGTCGGTGAGTGGATGCTATGATTACCTCGTTCTGATTGGCCCAGTCAAATGAAATACGACTCTACGCAAATTCACACGGCCAATAAACAAAAACAGAGCTGCAGATGAGCCCGTAAGGTACTGAAACTAGGTGATGCAAAATTCTTTTCGATAATACGTCCTGTCTCTATATAATGAAGACATTGCATAGAGAGAAATATAAGTTCAGGCAACCATTTGCAAGTTTGTGTATGGCAAAACAAATATATTTGTGAACCAACAAAATATCTCTTGACAGAACAACGTGTATTAAACATGAAATATTGATTGGACTTAACTCCCTTGTTAAGGGAAATAAATCTCTCAGGCAACCAGATTTAGATGATTAAAGTTTAACACGCTTGTTTGGCAATACACAAACATAACACGGTTAACTGTAACAAACATTTTTCCTCTGAGTACTGTTAAGTACGTACATTTTACTGAAAACACTTCCCTACAAAATGTATTCTCGTGAGATCTCGTTAGGAATTACGAAACATTTGCAATTTTTTATATGCTTCTTGAAATCTTGTATATTACATTTCCGTTTACTGGACAAGCTATTTTGTGCACAAGCTATTCCCGCAATTTTTAGTCTAAGCCACCCAAGAGGAATTCAAGAGAACAATACATTTTTAAAATTTATTTTTGTAGGTGTTGACTACAGCCAACCTCAACTCTTTCCATTTATTGTGTTCTTGCCACGCCTTATATTTTCTGGGACACTTAGTGCTGTAATTTTAATAGAAAATTATAAGCGTTGAAAAACCTTTTACAAAAATGCAATGTTGTAGCAATATTCCTTTTACAATATTACTTGGAATATTTTACGTTTAATTCAATTATTAAGAACACTGATTCACCGTAGGAAAACTGGTCTCTTTGCTAGGATTCAATATAACCAGAGACACTGGAAAATCGCGGGAATATTTGACTATGTGCTAGGCTCCAACATGCTGTATATTACACTGAATGTTTTGTATCGACATTGGCTATAGTTTATTTGAAGCGTTGTTTCACTCTTCAACAGGCCCAGTTAGAACTGCACAGCTTGAACACACAGCGTGTGTGATTTGTCCCAAAACTGTTCACACGTGTCACGGTTAATATAATACATTTTATTGGAGACTATGCTAAACATTTTCGCGATTTTCCAGTGTCTCTAAATATAACATATCCATGTCTGCCGTTATACATTCACTACTATTGAGTTATTGTTTCGTTATTGGCGTGACTCCATCTGACTAGGCCAATGATAACTCTGGAGTGCTACTACTGAATATTTGTGATTCTTCTATAAACAACTACTACTCGACCAGAGAACTAGTCCCGCGGGAAAAATGCGAACTACCGCTGTGTTGTCCTTGACGACCGCGCACAGCTGGTGTGGTGCACCACAGCACCGGCCATAATACTGTGACACAGGCAGCTAACTCGGTTTTCACCGCGCTACGTCTCCACTGACCTTGCGCCATGAACTCATGTCAGGCGTAGTACATTCCCCTCCCCCCCCCTTGTGACGTGCCTCGCTTCTTCCCCTCACGAGAGGACTAGTTGTGGTCGAGTGGTACACAGCAAACCTCCAATCTTAAAGGGCTCAGGTCGCTACTCTGATTTGAAATATACGGTGCCAAAAATATTCTTGCGATTTCCCAATAGCTCTACAAATTACATTAAAAAATGCTTACTTATTTTACATTGTTTCTCAATCTAAACTGTGTGACCCTTCACAGGTAACTTCACTCGAATAATGACTACGTTTTGAATTAGTTTCAGAAATATTAGCAACTGATTAAGTACTGCCATTTATTTTGCTAGTAATACACAATTAATCACCCACTAACGCAATTGTAACTTTTTTCACTTGTTTACTTTACCAAAATAAAAATATATTTAAATTAACATCATATGTAGCGAGCTCTTTAAATGTTAAGAGAAAATTTGTTTTGTTTACTTCAAGTTAAATCATTCGAACTCATTCACTATATGTAAATTATTTATGAAACTTTTTAAATGTATTGTACGTGTGATAATATATAATGTAAACATTGAATTGCTTTGATAAGTTAGTTGGACGTAACTTATGTTTTTATTCCTTAAAATTCTACGTTCAGGAGCTTTACCGTCTTAGTTTGGTTACATGTACCTACTGTGAGTTAGCGGTTTTCTTTCCTAATTTTTTAAGGAAATTTTTATGAAGTATTTGTCCCATTTCTCACATAACTTGAAAACTGACGTTTCCATCTCGCCGTGTTAACATTTGTGTTTAATAGTTATTTCGTACATTTTAACATAAAGTCAGCTTCTTTTGTCAATATTTTATTAGGCTCTATTATGCAACTTATTTGCATGTTTACGACATTTGTACCTAATGTGCTTAAAAATTACCGCATAGTGATCCCTTAGTTATAAATGTCACCGATAACGTTTCTGCCAATGCCATCACTATACGTGAAAACCATATATTTGCAGAGTTATCATTGAAGCGGAGTGACATGTGTATATCTTTCAAATTAAGTGTGCAATAAAACAATATTTCTGGTAGAGTAGCCAAACTTGGGCATAAACGAAACAAATAAAATATTCTGGTCATTATCATTAATCATCTGATGGTGAATACACACTGAAGAGACATGTTGGTGAAATAGAGTGAAATGACTTTACTCAGCGCTTAGCAACTAGGACTTAGGAACTGCTGAGGATAAAGTGAGATAATTATGGCGAAGTGGTGGAATTCAAGAGAAAACGCGAATACGCCAAGAAAACCCACTGACAACATTTACAAATTTGCAACTGTTGAGAGAGAAGTGTTTGCAACTAACAACTGTATTACGCAAAGGGAGCGTGAATTAGCACTTTTAACAATTAAGTTATAGCTCGGTTTAAATTGCTTTAAATCTGCGTTTAACACCCAGGTTTAAGTAATATGTAAAGTGCTACAAACTGAGGAAGATGTTAAGATTATCATCTTGATCGCAGAGGTAGTTATATTAATTTATATTGGAATCAAGTATTTACACTTACTTTACATTAAAAATAAATTTACTTGCCTCTTAGCAATTTCCCGTGTCACTGAAAACGTTAAAGTCTTACATAAATGTTACTCGTCTGACTGGTCTTGCTGTACATAAAGCTCTATATATGTACGGAGGCAAACTATATACTAAAATTGTAAAATAATTCTGTTTATAGACTCCTTCTAACGAAATTTACAACTAACATAATTCAGGTTGATTAATATTTCTTGCTCTACTGAACGTAAATATACTTAATTAGTTAATTTAGGAGGTATGTAGCAGTGCAAATAAGTGCAAGCGTTTCTTCTTGGATATCTTATCGCTCATGTTGGAAGAAAAGCACAGAACTCCTATCGATCACTAGGGCTAATCAGGTTATCTACTTACGTCCCTCCCAGTAAACCAGATTATCTTCCCGTTGAAACAGTGTCGCGCTTTGTACACAATGGTGAAAACCTTTTTACTGTTCGCTCAGGTGCATTAGCCATTAGCCGGGAGTCACTGAGCGTCAATGTGGAAGAACAGCAAATATGTGCCTCATTTATGCATTTGCGGATCAAGTTTCAGAAGTGTACTTTTACGTGGACTGTACGTTACTAAAAAGCTGTTACTTAGTAATGTGTTAATCTGTATTGGGCTCAGAATTTTTTTAACTAACAAGACTTTGCATTAATATATTGTTTTTGAAGGCAAATTACCTTCAATAAATTTCGACATAGTAGCTGTAGCTATGCTTCAAAAATTATGTTTTTACAAATATGGAACCGGTAGTATTTATTAAATTATCTTATATTATAGCAGGAAAGCACAACACGGTATGACACAAGAAATAGCAGACAAAAATCAACTACATATAATTTTACATTTGTAATTGGACTGAGTTAAGTGGAAGGGAACCAACCATGAGTTCATTAGAGATTAAATATTTAAGGCCAATTAAATTGTGAGCATTAAAACATTGCATAAACTATTTTAATGTGCGTTCTTTTTACTCTTAAAATATTTTATATTAAGGTAGATTATTTTTCAATGATATATATCGTGCCTTATCCTTTCATTTTGTATGACTATCTCAAAATAAATTTCTTTGTAACTTGGTTCTCTTCTGCGCAACGCCGTCAAATTCTTCAGCATTTCATGATGAATTATTATAGTTACCTAATAATTTCTCCCACTTCTTTAATTACTTTTGTTTCCATCGTGTGTAGATAATACGTATCGTATGCGACAGGAACCGACATTAGGCAACAAATATTCAATGTTTATTTATTAAGTGGTTAAGTAGTATTTTACATTTTTAGAGGTAATAAAGGCAAACTTGTTGTTTGTCTGTATATTTTTCATTCTTTTCGGGTATATTTTACGTAATTTGCTGTTGTAATCGTCTTGGCTGGAGATCGAACGATGGCGGCTACACGGTGAAGTACTTCTTGTCCCCAGGGATTGTAGTTGAAAGTGATGTTTCTACCAGGGTTTCGGTAGTAATAGCCTGCGCTCTATGTTATTTTGTAGTTCATATAAAATAATAATACACACGATTCACTACTCAAAAGAAAGAATTCCTGAAGAAATATATTTTCACTTTGTAAATTCGGGAAAGCAATAAGATATTAGGGCAAAAATATTACTTCCTATTCATGTACGGCCGAGTTCATATGTTATTATGATACGCTTTTTGATATAGCATATATTAGTCGAAAATTTAAATGAAGACGTAGAAATAATAAACTATTATTCATAAAATCAAGATTGCAAGGCAGACTTCACCCATCGCAGAAGTTAATACGCATCTATGAGTCGTTTACTACATGGCGTTAAGAGAAGATCTCGCCTAAAGTTTTTTGTGCGCAAGAAACAGCAAAAGTAAACGTGATAAGGACGACAATAACATTACAATCAAGAATAATACTGCCTTTATTAGCGAAACCCTAAAGTAGCACGCAGTGTTTTCATTGTAATTTTTTATATGGGATACTAAAGAGTAACTGAATCAGGAATTTACAGAAGGAGTTAAGTCACTATTTTATCGAAAATGAGTTTACACCTGGTATCTACTCTTCATCTCTATGCGCATCGTTCCGTGTGAAAAGGAGTCAGGTCTTGTATGTTTTAGTGTGTTATTTTGCTGCATCGAAAACTTGTTCACTTGAAGAAGTTTACAAGTCCTGGACTTGTCACCTTTTACAAATGCGACAAGGCAAGGACGTGATGCTTCTGAATGATGGCACTTTTTTGATCACGTATTTGTGTTAAAATTAATAATATTACTAATATCAATCACGTGTGTTTAATTATTTTAGTTTTAAATTTAACTTATTTCAGAATTGCAGGTAAGTAGGTAAATTTAGGAAACTTCAGAAATTTCTCTTTTGTAAGGTGGCAACTGTGCATCAATGGTATGTTAAAAATGGCCGCGTCAAGTAATGAATCGAGTGACATATTTACAAAAAAAGCGTAAAGGTGTCGGAAATAGTAAAATGCATTCGAGGACAAAAATAAAACTTGCCAAAATTGCAGGCGCAGCACATACTAACCATAGTGGGATGGAAGTACCTGCTATGAACATAGGCACACCTTGCAGGTAAGGACATGTTAGAAATATTACCGGCTATTGGTAATGTATTGATTCAATGCAGGCAGTTGTATGTTAAATGGTAATGTGTCAGTAAATATGGCACATGAGAGAACCAGGAAACTATTTTAAAATAAAATGTGATATACTCAAGTGCATTGTGGAGGCATTTGTTTAGTGTTTCACACACTATAAGAGAATGTATTTTATTTGCCAAATAGAGAACGTAATATCTGCGAGTGAGTCAATAAAATAATGCATTGTGGTACTATCTGTGAAATATTTTACACTATAATTTAATGGTTAGTAGTTGTTATGATTGGTTTGTTTTGTTTCACAGATGTAATCTAAATTGCTTCGATAGCATGGACGAAGATATACGAGCAGATAATATCAGCAATCTGAATTATCTGGAAACTAAAAATGCTCAAGACTTGTACTTCCAAAGACTTATTGAGTGTCACCCAGTCTCTCGCCGTCGCCCACGTAAGGAAGGTAACACACCAAGATCGGCAATACTTTGCTATTCTGTTATAGTCAATACAACCCGCAAAAACGTGCGTAAGGTAGCATTTATGAGTTTACATGGGACAACAAAGAAACGCGTTGAACGGCTGTGTAAGCTACTGCAACTTGGGCTAAGTCCGTCAGATCAAAGGGGTAAACTTCCAAACCTACGTGCTGTAGCAGGTGAAGAACTACAGAAAATACACGACCATATTTTCTCCTGTCCTGCAAAGGAAACTCATTATGGCGGAAAATATATCACTTATCTTGATGCACATCTTACACTGAAAATCATGCATTCTTTGTTCTTGGAGTTACACCCAGATAGCAGAATCACGCACAAACACTACGCAAAATATTTCCATGAAAACTTTTCATACGCGGCCAAGAGGGCGGCCGTAGCAGAAATACTAATTCACAAAAGGCGGAGCAAGAAATTTTACACGGAGATGAAGGAAATGAAACTAGATGCAAGGAAGTTCGTGTAGGTGCCATCTGTATCGAATTTATGCAAAACTTGCCATTGCCACACATCTCAGTACAGGAGATGTTCTACGGTAGGCAATTATGGGTAAATGTTTTTAGTATTCATAACGTGAAAACGACTGTCACGTTTTTATGTTTACCACGAAGGGATTGCAAGAAAAGTACGAAATGAAGTGTGATCCTTTCTAATGGTTTATATAAATGCTGAACTGGTTCATGGTACTGTAAAAGAACTGTATGTGTTTAGTGATGGTTGTCCTGGCCAAAACAGGAATCACGCTGTAGTAAGATACCTCTTGTCACTAACAGATGCGAAGAGGTTTGAGAAGGTATTCCATTATTTGTCGGTTCGAGGGAATTCGTATCTTCCTTCCGATCGACAGTTCGCAGTGGTGAAGTGGGTTGTACGAAAATCAGACAGGGTGTATGTAAATCCCTAAAGACAACGTTGAGATGACAGTGACTTCAAGTAATAAGGGTGCTTATAGTGTTAAAATGGTTGACACACTTGATATATTTGATTTCCAATCATGGTGGCCATCGTTCTATAAGAAAACTACCCTGTCACTATGAAGTGCCTCGAGACGTGTGCCAAGAAATCAGAAAGTACAGTTTACTTTTGCTTCTTTCACACATTTTGAATTCAACTCGGAAAGCCAAGGAACTGTTGTTGTCAGTGAAATGATTTATGGTCTACTCAAGCACACGTTTCTATTGAATTTACCAGGAGTTGGAAAAACCACTATCCAAGTGGTTGTGCAGCAATCAAGAAAAAGAGGATTGAAGATATACAAAAACTGACGAGGCACATTCCAGATGAATTTATGGACTTATATAGGGAGACTATTGAATGGTCAACATCAGAATAACAGACAGCATTGTTACTCGTGTGCTACTATACTTTTATTGAATAACCATTCATATTTTATTACATTCTGTTACATTTTAAATGTGTAGTATACAGAAATAATACTTAATCAAGAAGTATGGTAAACACAAAAACAAAATACGTGACAGAATATGGTTTTTGATAAGGGGGATACACAAAGATGTATTTTATTTGCAAAATGGGATAACTCCATAAAATGTAACGACTTTTAAGTTACGTTTCTAAAGTCAAATTACGGTTATTTTGATATTATGCTGACCATTTGAGTTGTCTTGAATAAAAAAAATATGTCCACATATTCTTCGTTTAAGTTATTTGAAATAGACAGTTTTTTTTAATATCTCAGAACTATGTCTGAAGGACTTAATCCCTTTTACAAATTTCTGATTGAAGTATAGAATACTTTTATGGAAAGCACTGTGTAAAGTAGTATAAAGCATTCACTTTGTCTTTTTCTAGCTAAGTAAGCCTGTTTGTAATAGTTGTTTATGGCCATTTTTACGGACTCCATACAAATGTTTTTATAATAACACGATATATAACAGTAAATAAGACGTTTATGTAAACGCACACGCATTTTAAAGAAGCATGTTTGAGTAAACGCATACTTATTTTAAGAAAAGGTGCTACTGGAAGGGGATTGGGAATTCTTATACCTACCCGAATGGACTCGTGTCCACGCGGCAATTTTAGACTTGGCAGATATTTAAGATAAGACCACGGTCTTTACATTTGACCACATCGACCTCTGACTTTGATGTTTATAGTTGACAACATATTTAAAAAAAAAGTCCTTATTTCGAAGAAACTAAAAAGTGCAAAAATGTCCGAAAAAAATACTAGGCCAAGAATATTAAAACTTTTTCAAGGCAGAAACTAATTTGACATTAAAAATATGATTTATACATTTTTGCTAAATCTCAGTTCATTTACGGCTACCGTCAACAATTTTGGTGTCCCCCACGTACGTTACTAACACATGTTTACTCGCGAGGCCTATTAGTGTGCATGTTCATACACATACATTTCATTTGTAGCTCTTATAATAAAGTTACTGAAGCATCGATTTTTTTACCACTCAAAGTTTGATGCATTTAGTGTATTTCGAAACGTTTTATGTGAATTTGAAGCTATTCTTCGGCCTGGAGATCCAAGAATTACGAAATTATGTTGAAACTTTCGTCGCCCTTGAGTTTGTACAAAATGTGCTTTATTTTTCAAAGAATAGGCAAAAAGAAATTTTTGTATAGCTCATGGAACCGGTCTATGTACGTAAATATAATGGGGTGTTATTAAAAAAACTTATATTTCGTAAACGAAATTGTCTTCATCAATGCAGAATGATGGGGTAATTTAGGCACCACATCTTTGTAATATCAAATTGATAATAATACTTGAGAATTTTCTCTTCGATGACATATATCCATGTTTTGGTGGGTTCTTCAGTAATATTTACAAGCGCACTATTCAAATAAGCGAAAGTTTTCATCGAAGAAAATTTAATCAGCGAATGTAATTTTGACTGCAGTCTCTTTTGTTGCCAATTATATTTATATTTATTTTCAAGTATGGTTTTAGTGATTGCCATCAGCCCGAAATACATCTATCCGTTAAGGAAATTTTGATTATTGCGGCCTGTCATTTGGTTGTGTCTAATTAAATGACGTGATAAGCCAAGAAAAATTTAAACTGGAGAACATGGTTGGTATTTATAAGTTTCAACTTGTAATCCAAAACGTTGACTGTGGCAATGGACCATGTTATATGTGTGATTATAGTGAGTGTATATTTTCTCTGCTTTGATACTGGAAGCCATTCGTTCACATGATAAAATGTCGATTACTTTTTAATAGTGAGCCGGAATGCAATATAGGCCATACTCTAAAATAAACATTCAGAATTAATTTAGCGTGAATAACTCACGGTTGAGTCAAACCAGTTATTGATAACACCCAAGTATTGCAGAAACTATAATAGTTTAACTCTCATTCTATGCTTCAAGGGTGTTGTTTGCCATATAAAGACGTTTAACGAGCTGCTCCATGTCACTGTTAGAATCTTCCATACAGTTATTCATGACATAAATTTCGATACCTTACGTTTGCTGCCCTTGTTAAAATGAGCATCGAGAATAGTTTAGTGCAGGCCCTTTTGTAAATGTCTCTGAAGGATTCTTACGAGAGGACAAAATATGAAAGCACCAACATAAATTCGTGGATGTCAACCAAATGTTGTACCATAATACGCAAGCACGGGCTAGTCTTAAGCACTACAGTTAAAAATCTGCCAAATAATTTTAAAACATTCGCTTGAAAAGCATTGTTCACTTGTCCCTAATATTCCAAGCGTTAATTTGTTCAAATGGGCTATGGCGTTGAGAAATTAATATTTTTGTAAAATTATATTTAAAGATCAAGCAGTAGTAACACACGGGATTTATTATTTGGAGAACGTAGGTTCGACTGTTTTTCTGCACTTTCACTTTGTTTTCCATTTTTCCTCTAAACATCTGTAAGAAAATTTGTTTGAGAGAGTTTGTTTACGTCCTCCGGATTTATGCCGTAAGGCTTAGCAAGGGACGGCATACAAACTACTTAAACCTAAGAAAACGACACAAACATCCATTCCCGTGCTGGGATTCGAACCCAGGACCTTGCTACGGAGGTCGGCTGAAGGAGAATGCTTGTGTAATCCTTCACTACAGGCATTGGTTGATTCTTACTTCTTTTCCGGTCGTAAACACCAGCATTGTCTCTATTTACCTCGCGGCAAACGAGATGTCATTCCGTGCACATATACTTGAGAATTAATTATGATTATGCGCTGCAGACAGTCATAGAGTTGTATGAGTAAATACTGAGCTCTTTCTACAGAAGTACGTTTAAATAAAGTGTCTGTTTTTGTGAGACTTCGAACAGTAATTGAGAATGGCATTTAGTTATGTATGCATAGCGATACGTAGTGATTACTAACTCATTAATGCGGCATTGAAGTTTTGGATTGTGAATATATGTGGTATTATTTTTGTTTAGAATACATATATTGGCATTGGAAGATCGAAAATCGTTAATAGATTGCGCAATAGGTTTTCAACGATTTCAAATGATTACCTGAAAGACGTTGATTAAAGACAGCCTAGTGTTATCCTGATAAGGTGGAAAAAATAAAATACAACATCGCTATGGTTGTTTTTATATATCCAAATGAAACTTTATTTTAAGTTGATCATAGTTTTCACCACACAGCTCATGCTTTTTTTTCATTACAGTTGTGAATTAACTAAACAAACTAGGCAAGAAAAAATATTATTTTATATGGTCGCCCCTTTGCCATGTTTCTTCACAAACATTTTAATACACAGTAAATTT
The DNA here is from genome assembly GCA_003012365.1 of Medauroidea extradentata. NCBI lineage: Eukaryota > Metazoa > Arthropoda > Insecta > Phasmatodea > Phasmatidae > Medauroidea > Medauroidea extradentata. The sequence continues at coordinate 1,718 of PNEQ01093305.1, read as the reverse complement.
GAGAATATTTGTAACTTAAGTTTGTTGTGTTTGAAGTCGTGAAAGCCTCACGGCTGGTCAAAGTGTTGGAGCTATAAACTACTTTGCTTGCTAGAAGGGGACGAGCCCTCGTGAATCAATAGATGGCGCCTGTAGATAATGTCCAGAATAGAAACTTCGACAGGGCGTTCCTATGTACTACAGCTCCGTATATAGCACGTAGACTACATTTAGATCCAGCGGCTATAGGGTGCATCGGAAGGTAAGCCACTCACGTTATCGACCCGTCTACATATCCATTTGGTAGAGTAATATTTCCAGAAATGTGTACGGATTCTTACATCGGTGCACAGAGGTGAATGTATTTACGTACAAATGCTTTCAAACATAACAGATTATGAAGGGTTATTTATCTAACTTAGCTTAAATAAATATGACATACTAGGCGCCATTTTCAAAGTTATTAAATTTATTTCATGTCTTCTTAATATAACAAATAGTAAATATAGGGGGTATATATAATCACTGGCGTTAGACAGAACGGCAAATTTTATTTACAAAATGTTTACGCTGTGGGATAATGTATACAGACACACTATCTTTTACGCCTCGACATTATAAAACTTAACCTTTGTTTCCAAATGAAGACGTAACAAAACGTATATGTAACATACGTATACAATTCAATTTTGAATATAATATACAATAACATGGTATTTACGTCCTTTTTGCATGCAGAATTTAATCAGTTGTTGAATTAATTGGACAAGTAATTTAGAATTAATCGAAATTTCCTTGGGAATTGGGATAGAAATCGATTTCAAAAGATAAGTGAAAAATTTTCGTGATTGAATAAGAGCGACGACTTCAGAAATGGTGAGGATTATATGAAATGTGAACGGAACATCGATGGAATGCAAGATATAGAAAAACGTGAAAACAAACTGGTAAAAATGCTTCTATTTCAACCGAAATAAACTGCTGGCTTCTAACTCCTAAATCTGTGTCCACCTTGTACGCTGATATAATGCTCAGTGCTGTTAAGAGAATTGCTTTGATAAATGTTTACAAATTTTTGTATCACGTGTAACATTTTTTTGTTTACAATATCTAATATAATGAAATATCACCCTGATGTTTAAACGATCTTGTAAGTGTTAAAAAAAATGTAATGCCAGTAAAAATTTTACTGGTAATTTTGTGAATTATCCATAGGTTTATGTCAAACTTTGTTCATACAAACGACAAATATTTAACTGCAAAAGAAAAACCAAGTTGCAAATAACGAAAATACGATACGGCATATTATAAGAGGATTTGGTTTTGCTTCGTTTAAACGTTATGTGTTCCATACCAAGGTCTAGAAAACAGCACTCAAACTCCTGCGGTTTCCACTACCACAGCCTCGCATTGTGGGGTGTTTCGACACATTCCTTCTTGTCCTGAAGTTTGGATGTATCTACGTCTAACTGCGGTAAAGAACGAAGACATACATGGACATCACTTCTACCGCCACGTAACTTCAAGATATTTTAAATATAGTCTAACTTAAAAAAAAAAAAAAAAAAAAAAAAAAAAAAAAAAAAAAAAAAAAAAAAAAAAAAAAAAAAAAAAAAAAAAAAAAAAAAAAAAAAAAAAAAAAAAAAAAAAAAAAAAAAAAAAAAAAAAAAAAAAAAAAAAAAAAAAAAAAAAAAAAAAAAAAAAAAAAAAAAAAAAAAAAAAAAAAAAAAAAAAAAAAA
>PNEQ01093304.1:0-25661 GCA_003012365.1 Medauroidea extradentata | reverse complement strand
AGCCATGTTTCAGCCTTCATCTATGGCTGTAATATGAAGCACTTTATTCATCATGTCGCACTAAATCACAGAACACTCTATAAGGGAGGCCGGGCACAAGAATATTACCGCCGGGCGACTTTGAAAAATAAACAATTACACTAAGTTGTTACAAACCAAAATTCAGTCAAGCATCCAGGGATCCTAGGCCTATATTGACACCGGGGGATTTTAAATTACCAAACAATGAAAATAATGATTTTAATAACTATTAACCACAATAATTAAAGCCAAAGGCAGACGTTACGAAAAGGAAAAGAAAAAAAATGTATATATATAAATTCAGAATAGGCTGGGGCGGGATGGCCAAATGCCTTACATGATGTGAAATAGTCTTCTACAAATTGAAGAATTGGGACGTAAGATATGCAAGTAAATACGGTGCCTGTATTCAATTTTATAACGTAGATTTTTAATAACGCAGCTGTAAATTATCTGGCAAACTTTGTGCTGGTGTCAAAGCGCACGTTAGAAGTGGCAACACAGCGCATGCCTTCTCACTCCATTGTTTCTTTCCTCTCTCTTCGCTAGACAAGGCTGACACGTGTCACATAAACTTTCAATTCAGTTCGATGCTAGCGATGAAAAGGTAACTATGGTTTACTATGGCAACTAAGCGGAAATGTGTTTCATTAAGTGTAGCACAAAAATTAGAAGAACTGATTGGAAAGCTAGAGTTGGGCGTTTCTGTGACTAACGTGTGTGTTTGTAATCGTGAAACAAACTGTTTCTGACATAAAAAAAATAAACAAAGAAAAGTTGAAGACGTTTGCATTGCAATGCGATATGGAAAAAACAATTTCAGATAGAAAACGCTTGAAGTTACCGAGTGACACAAATCTGGAGCAGGCAGTGCACAAATGGTAGGTTCAACAAAGATCAAGTGGAGTTATGGTACGTGGTGTTGAGTTGCAGGCTGCAGTTGAAAAATTGACTAAACACATGAACATTCAGTTCAAAACTAGCTATGGTTGGTTGTGGCGTTTCCGGCAACGGTACAGCATCGTCAATTAACTAATGTTTGGAGAATCATTGAGTACCGATACAGACAGTATTGAACCATTCAAGAAACGACTTCATACTATAATTGAGGAAGAAACTTTAACTCACGCACAGCTTTACAATGTTGACGAGACAGGCCTCTTTTGGCGTTCCCTTCTACAGGCTTCTTTACGCACGAGGGTACTGCACAAGGGCAGAAACTGAGTAAAGAGAGACTGTCTGCTTTACTATGTGCCAACGTCATTGGTAGTCATCATCTTAAATCTGTAGTAGTAGGAAAAGTACGCAGACCTCGTAAACTGAAGGACATAATGAATTATCTACCAGTACATTTACGCAAGCTAAAAAAATTATTGGTTCACCCACAAAATCACAGAGGACTTGTTTCAGAATCAGTTTGTACCGGAAATGCGTAAATTCCAGACGGAAATTTTAGGAATTGCTCCTAATGACGTCAAGGCTTTGCTATTGTAGGACAATGCCCCATCACATCCCGATGTGGCGAAGATGTACAGCCGAGATGGGAAAATTAAATGCCTAGCATTGCCTCCAAACACTACCTCTCTTATCCAACCCATGGACCAGGGATTATTTTACCGTCCAAGAGATTGTACAAAAAAAATTTCTTGTTTAAGTGATGGTGGTGTTGGAAGAACCACAAGACAAAGATAATGACACATTGGGAAATAGAACACTTTAGAACATAAAAAATTACAGCGTTAGGTCTGCAATTTTTAACTGTGCATCTGCATGGAGTGAAATCAAGACCTCCACACTGATGTATGGGTGTAAAAAACTTTTGTTTGGCAATGATGTGGCACCTGACTTTCATGGGTTTGAATTTCGTGACTACCAGTGCATATTGCAGGCTGGAGGTGAGACAGGTGCCACAGACGTCGATGTCGCTGAGTGGTTAGATGCGGGCGAAGGGGATGCAGGGTACCAAATGCTGACGAAAGAAGAGATTGCACAAGATGTTCTGTCGCGTACTACAGCGGAGCAAGACACAGGCAAAGAGGACACACTACAGCCGTTTTCAAAATCAAACCTCTCGAGTGCTAGAGAAGCTCTGGATACCTTAATTAATATTGTTGAGTCCACTTCAGATTCGGACTTGCAGCCATTGTATCTGCATTTTCGCGAAGCACGAGAAATCGTTATTAAGAAGCAGCGTGATATATGTGTCCAAAAGAAGATTGACAGTTTTTTTAAACATTCACAGACGGCACCAAGATCTACCAAAACAACATTACCTGATTTATTTTCACTGCCATGTTCGTACAGTCAAGACCCTATGGTTTATTCCGACTCAGATTAAAACAGTGTAGCAAAGCAGAACTTACAGAAATGTTAACATAGCACATTTTTGTTTTCATAACATAAACATTTACTATTCCTGTTTCACCCAGGTAATGATACTTGGTGTACATAGTGCATGGTAGAATTCTTTTTTGTGGTTACATTGTGGCATTCTGTTTGTCCGACATTACATGTACGTACACAATGTCACAATTTATGACCTCAAGTGTATTGTTTTAAACATTTTTAAAAATTGATTGTATACTTTTTTTACTTTTTATTGTGTTTAGCATGGTAAAAATTTTATTAAAATGTTCAGTAATTGTGATATTCAAATATGTTAGCATAATTTATTGGGTCATGGTCCAAGCGACAATCACTGGCGTACACACTTGCAACCTGCACATTTGTTTTGTTTATGGGTGACCAGATAAAGCACAGTGCCGGCCGGTCACGTGCATGCATGACCAGCCAGCAGATAAGGAAAGTGGACGACAGATAATTAGTGGCCGAGGCTATGCTGTTCTGCGCTGTTGCCACTAATCCTAGGCCGTCCACCTCGTTCATTGTAGCTCATGGATGTGAATTTAGAGTGAAGCGCTGCCCTACACCTGTCGCCCCTCAGTAACACAGACAAATCATAACGCTGACAGCCTCTCCCCCCCCCCCCCCATTTTAGTCCGGTATATCGAGAGTTGACTGTATTACTATACAAAATTAGCACAGAGACAACTACGTACACATTTTCTGTGGACTGCTTTCAGACTGTTTTATGTTTCTTTGTATGCACGTACCATTTCGTTATGGAAACCTTTTTTTGCCATGAAAATATTTAAAACTTATGCATAAACTTCCATTGTCAAAATATTGTATGTTCATGCATCGCCTTCATATTACACTATTTTGACAGTATTTGCTTGTCTCAACAACTCTACCGCTGTTGTTACGAAACGAGAACTGGTAACGACAGATGGCATTGAATGTGACTTCACCCACAAGTTTATAATACAGAACTGTCTAGACCAAACGAGTATTGATAAGTTAGCGACCATTATTTTATCGTTAAATTTAGAATAAGCTCCCAGATACTTGTTGCAGTATATGTTTCGTGTACAATTTTATCGCCATTGTACACTAAAAATTTTTTTTTTTTAGTTTTGAATAATAGAAAATTGTTATATTTTACATTAAATATTGTAAAAATATGCAATTATTACAGTGGAACCTCTATTCATAGAAATCAGATGCATAGAAATTAATGGAATATCCACGTGTACAATGTTGAAAATTTTTGTTTCAGTTCCCTAAAAAATAATAAAGGGTTTCTTTCACTTCAGTTATGAACAAAATAATTGACTGTAATGGTGCAGACATCTAATGAATCAGGAATTTTTAAAAATTCAATATTTAATTATGTTTTTTTAATAACAGGTTAATACAGTGAAAGTTTGTTACAAATAATATGGTTTATAACATCTGCCGTATTACAACTTTATAGTGCACCATTCCTCCATAATACATGTAAAATTATTTTAATATAGGTAACAACTATTTGCTATAAAGACAATTTTGTTGCCAATGAAAGTTTATGTTTTAATGAGATTCCACCGTAATACTTGTGATTCAACCAGCCTTTGTGTATCGTCACTGTTGTGAAGTAGTATGTGTATCAACTGATACACAGTGGTTAAGCTGACTAGCACACCCTGACAACAGTGCAATGACATCATATATGTAGCTTGTTTTAACTACAAGTCCACCCCCTTTCTCTCTCCAGTTCCTTAACTTTGATGTACAGTAAGTCCTCGATTAACTGACATTTGTTATAAAGAACACTTTAATTTGTGTCCATTGATTCGAACTACAGACACAAATTTTACTTTAACGGACAGTTCCGATTTGCTGCTTTAAGGAGGCAGAGAACCATATTTCTGGACAGCCTGTACTGCTTCCTGCGATGTGTAGAGACGCGCCACGCGCTGCATTCTTCTGTAGTGCATCTGGCAACACAGCTTTCTCCCCCCCCCCTTCCACCACGTGAACTTCTCTTCCGCATGGCACAGGTAGCCGAGTGATGCAACACGGACTTTGGTCTTATCGGCTGTCAAGCTGTCACAGTGCATTCATAGTCACTAGAAACTGTGACTTTTTTCTTATTCCTAAATAGCACCCGGATTCCTAGCAGCTTTGTGACCTGCTATTGTCATTGTTGTGACTTGCACTTATTTGAACTACGGGGATTTACTTTATGTACAGCTGTTGGTCTGCTTGAAGTTCGTAGTGGTGTTTTAAAGTTTTGTTTCTTTAAAGTTCGTATTGTTTATTAATGGTCAACGTCTACATAGTTTATTACACCTTAATGTTAATATTGTTTGTCACACGTTAAAGTTTTCATAGATTAATGTTTGTTATGTAATCATTATCTACGCTGTTCGGAAGAATGGCTACGCTACAGGCAGGACCTGCTACAAAAAAAATCTGACGATCTGTAACCCTTGAAATAAAAATGGATGTGTTACGTCGATACGAATCAGGTCAGAGGTTTTCAGACATCGCACGAGCACTTGATTTCCCTAAATCTACTGTCGACACAATTCGAAAAAATTTTGACAAAATTAAAACTGGCGTCAAAAATGTCACTCAATTTTCTGCTACGAAAGTTACTCGCTCTCGTCAATGGAGAAAATGTTTTCATTGTGGATTGACGACTAGACTCTGAGAAATACTAACTTTACCCGTCTAAAAATGAAATCAAACGTTAAATAAATCATCAATCGTAGTCTACAATATTTTTCAATTTTAATGCATTCAAACTTAGAAAAATTTTGTTCGAAGCAGTTTTTGAGAATACTGTATCTTCAAAACCGTTGGAGATACGGAGAATTTCGTAGAGTGGTTTCTCGTTTATAATTTTAATACAAATTATTTTTACCTCGTAACATTGTTTCTTACGGCGCATCGTTTTTTAAAGATTATGCAAAATGTATACGTTTTTGCAAGATTGAGGAACCTAACCTTGTTTGTTTACATTCTCTCTTGCGGGAAAATGTGATTTACTTAACTGATGTTTCGCGTAACGGACACTTTCCGGGACCATAACCCGTCCGTTTATCGAGGACTTACTGTACTTCCTTAACTGTGTGTAGGTTGCAACAAGTGGCAAGGGAAGGGCATTGGGCAAGGTGCTGCTGCAGGATAAGAATGTGTCCATCACTGTTTTCAACTGTTGAAAAGGGAAGACAACTCATTGTTAGCGTTCAGGCAGAATGTCAGAATATGAACAAAAACAAAGCAAAGTCCTGATGTGTGATAAGTTGATAACAAAAAGACCGTTATTACTGTTTCACATGATATATATATTTTTACTGCATAGAATCTTATTATAAAAAATGTTTTTTTTTTGCAGGTATTTCACAAAAATTCAACTGTCAGCTTGAACTTTGCCACGTTAGAGGGGACAGATTTGGTCTGCACTTAACAATGAGGTCTTGACCACTGTTGAGGATATGGAGCATTGGCACAATGCAAGGGTAGGGGAAATGGGAGTACACCAAATAAATCTGTTGGCCAACAGCATTTACCGCATTTGCAGTGCTGTACGAAGTACACCACTATTCCATACATTACATTTACAACATTTATGAATGGTCTGCTGTATTTACTGAACTCAGTTTCATACTGCAAGCTTTCCTTTCACTATAATCCTATGAGAGAATTTACAGTTCAAGGTTGAAGCTCATGTTGACACTGACACAACATGGCAACTTTCCTCTTCAAAGGTGCACATGGTTTGTATTAATTTTTTGTAAATCCGTTTTTAGGTGTTAAAAATAGATGAGGGGGCAGACATTTTACGATGGCGAATATTGCCTAACAAAATATGGCCATTTGTTGAAGCTGTGTAGCAAGTAGCAGTGCTTTCATGTAATATACAACATTCAATGCTCTTTTTATTCTGTAGGAATAGTTGCAGCTCGTAAGGCATATGAGTCGGTGAGCTCACAGCCACCATTTTCCTTAGATCTGCACATGAAAATGGCATCGTTTGAATGTTTCCAGCCAGAAGTGAAACTTGACCAGGTCCGGAAGTGCTACAACACAGCCTGTGAGCAGTTTGGCAAGACAAACACAGGTAAGGATTGGATTGGGATTTGATTTTGTCGTTATACAGTAAGACCGAACAAAGTAGCACAATGTAGCCCATCAGACTCACATTTGGAAGTACCCGGGTTCAATTCCCAGTCCTAGTCATCCTGATTTTGGTTTTACCATATGGTTTCTCAAATTTCTCTAGGAAAATGTTGGGATCGTTCCTTCACGTAGGCCATGGCCTATTCTTTTCCCATTTTCTGTTGTGACGTAAAAAGTTGTGTGTGCCCCTGTCTCTAATGACTTCACTGTCAATAAGACATATGTTACCTTTAAGCAGTAAGAACTACCGTATTTACCTGAAAAAAAAAAAGGCTAAGGTATTTTTCCCAAAACTCTTACCTCTAAATAAGTTTTCCCCTTTACTGTATGTATTCACAAGTTACCTGTTGTTCATAAAAGTACTGCAATTTAAAGCATGTAAGTATATATGTATTAGGTAATCATGTGATAAATGTAACAACGTCAACAATCACTATACACGATAAAATAAACGCAGCGAAAACAACATAATGCGGACGGGATGTTGCGACTGTAGTGTATTGTAACCAACATGAGCAGAAAATTTACCTACAATCACGGTAGCTACTATTTGTTCCAATTACAAATTTTTTGAAACCAACTGATTCTATCAAGTTAATTGTAGACCGTATTTTGTAATTTTCTGGCAATAAAAATTCAATATGTAACTACTGCAGGTAACACGTTACGCAGGAATTTATAACACCACCTACGGATGTTATGATAATCGATGCAGCATTTTTACAGCACGTGTTTTGTACATTGGTACAGTTGCACCTATGTTTACGCTGGGTAGGTATTTTCATTTCTTGTTGATTTTCCATTATCAGCACCGCGTTTTGAAAGTTAGGTACCATACGTATTAACGGTAGATATTTTTTGCTGCATGAAATGGGTGATCATGTAGAAAAATGGATAACACAAGGTTAGTTACCATATGTATTAGTGTAACGGTAGATATTTTTTTCTGCAAAAAATGGGTGATAATGTAGGAAAATGGAGTACACCCTCTACATCTAGTGCTTCGACATCAAAAAATGAACAAAATTCATATGGCGCAAACTACAAGCTTCGCGTGATTAAATGTGCAGAAGACTCGAACAACAGTGCCGCCGTGGGTAAGTTTGGTATATCACAAAAGAACGTTCAACAATGGTGGCAACAAAAACATGAACTACGAAATACCAGTCATTTGGTGGTCTAAAACGGAACGTTTCAATGCTGTTGAAAACATTTTAGTCGAGTATGTGCAGGAAAAACGTACAGATGGCCTGCTGATATCAAGAGAGGTTGTGTTTCAAAGCCCTTGAAATAGCAACTTTTTTTAACGTACCACAAATTGTGATCAATGTACAGTATTAGGCCTGTTATTTATTCCACTTCAGTGTACAATATTAGGCTTGTTATTTCTACCATTAAAATTTTCATGTGTTAACACTTCTAAAATTATGTTTATTAAAAAGTGTTACCTTACATATTGCTGGTAATTCAAGTATTCAATTTCCTATTTATAAGCCTTCAAATATTGAGGTCGGCCTCTTTTCGGGTAAATACATATGTTGCTATAAATATTTTTAAGTGCTGATCACTCAAAAGCATTTGTTGTGTGTTAATGTTAAACAAGAAGTTAAATGATAATACAAGTATTAACATCATACTTGGAATTTATAACAAAAATTAATTGTTAATAAAATAAGTTACTGTTTTAAGTTTCAGTTAATTTTAAAACTAATTGATTTAAAAATTTTTTCGTTAAAAGTGTTTGTTAAATTTTTATAACACACAATTGTGTAGTAGGCGAGACGAGGTGCCACGGTCACAGTCTTTTGACACAATATATCTTTTGATGCTACAGACGTTTACGAAAACTCAAATGGTTAGCCCAGGCACATAAAAATATAAAATTGAAGTGTTTAAAAAATCATCTGAGTCAGAGTACAGCATATTTTCTTCAGAAAGTGACCTGAACTAACATGGGTAACATAATGTTCAAATCCCAGCTAATTCTGCTAGGAAATAGCAGAATACAGTTGTTAGGGAACTGTTGGTGTTAGACAAAACATGCAAAATGGCTGGAAAAATTTATAAACACTAGACATAACTAAAACACTGTAGGTTGAAATGGAACACTGTGTTATTAATATGAAAGAAATTACATAATATTGTTAATTTTTAAAATGGAAAAGTGATGCCCTGGAGATTGAAAATTTTATTTTACGTTCTGATAAATACAAATGTATTTATAGACACCTTGAAAAATTCACATTTTCTTTTGGCCCCAAGCTAGAATTCCAGCAACTGTAAGTTAGTACCACTTTCATAGTTGGCCCGTGGAAGTGGCTTAGCCAATAGTACAGAAGCAACTAAATACAGGCCCATATCACTGCGTCATAGAGCAGCCAGTGAGCAGATAATGTCTGCTTGAATACTCATATATTCTTGGAGGCTAGCCCTACATGTCAATGAACCCGCAAATTTTTCCGGTCTCTATGTATTTATTATCATTTGTACGCTGCTATTGTCAGATCAGGATAAAGTGAGTATTTCTGAAAGTCCTTCTTTATTTATACTTTCAACGAATCTTTACACTTCCTTTTACATAATTTTGTTGTATGGGTATACTGTAATTGACAGTTTTATTTTTAACTGTGTGTATTTTAAAACTGTGTAAAAAGTTATTAGGTCGAGCTGTGGCCACTGTTAAAGTAACACATTAGACATGACCATGCCAGAGCTTAAAACCAAATATTTTTTTCTGTACAATTGTAAGGAACATACATACGTAGTTAAACTTGTTGTTACTTAAAATGTTGCATTTTCCTTTTTGTATTTTCTTTGCATTGCACTAAAGTTTTAACTGCATTTATTTTGTAACAGTTTCAATGTGTGAACTTCACTGTCAGTATGAATTGTGTAAGTTAAAAACATTATCAGTCAAATGGTGAGATCACAAGAGAGGAATAGCATATGAAGGTGTGGAACACCGGTAATTCCTAAAATTGTAACGTAATGATGCAGTTAATCCAAAATACTACAGTACACCGTAAAAACTTTTACCACATAAGAACTGTTTACCACTTAGTAATTTTAATTTTATTGTACTTCAACCCACTCCCCTCCCTTTCTAGATGTGTGGCTCCAGTACATAAAATTCGAACACAAGCGTGGAGAAGAGAAGAATGTGAGCGAACTGTATTGGCGGGCTGTGAAGACGCTAGAGTCGTCTCTCACTGATACGTTTGTCAGCGAGTTCAACTTCTTGCGCACTGGTCTCACGCCTGCTAGCAGCACAAGTTAAAGCAACGTGTGCTCGACAGGCACAGAAAGGTGTGAATGTTTCTACGTGTTCGAGAAGAATTGTGATCTCTCGGAAACTGACATTGAGTGTACTGATGCATCTCTTGTAAATAACAGCTTGTTAAATAAATCCTTTTTATTTGTATGCATTCTTTAAAGTAGTAAGACATATCCCCAAATACAGTAGCTACATTTGAATTGCTTGATGTATTGGATGTTTTGTTAACACCATTAAAATGTGATAAGTAATTGTTTATACTAGGTCGATAGGGATAAAGTGAGTACTCAAAACAGCTCTTATTAATTTCTATTTTCCATCAGTTTATATCTTTCTGCTGCATGTAAACATAAGCATTGCCATGCACAATGTTTACATCTATGTTACACTGCTCTGACAAATATTATATACAATATCTACTCATTAAATACACAATGTTGAAGTTCAGCAGCCCGATTGTGTAATTTTTTACTGGCACTAATTAAATCAAAATTATTTTGGAAAAAATAATGGAACAAACTTAAATAAAAACTGAGGACTGTTTAACTGGTTATATATATGATACCTTTATTTATTAAAATATTGTACTCTTAGTTTCATATTAAAAGTCTGATAAAGCCAAAAGAATTGCTAGTAACAATAGCTGAGTCGCCCATTCTAAAACCTGTCTCAAAACTTCAAATAACATTTGCTAAGATTATTTCACAATATTAAGTGTACTCTAGTGAGGAAAAATCATAATTTTATATTTTGTACGACATAGTGTTCGTTCTGTAGACATAACTTAGAAGAACATTTTCCTCTTACAAAAAAAAGTTTTACATAATGCCATTTCAAAGTTGCATGTTTCTACTTCCTGCACACTGCAAAAACCAATGAAAAAAATTTAGTCCCATTGAAACTACGTATGTATCACGGGCACGGCCGTAGAAGAACAGGTCTGGAGACTCGCCTGAATATTTGACCCCCTTGTTGTTTGGCTGTAGTTCGTCAAGTTACCGAGAATATTGTGTTTTATTGGCGCTGATGTTACGGCGGTCGGAATTAACTCCGCCCACTTCCTTTCCGCTAAAATAAACAATTTATCAAAATGTATTTTTTATCAATTTACGAAATACTTTCTTCGCTCACAATTTTAAGAAAAGGCTCCAGCAATCTTTATTTACTTTATAAATTTAACAATGGAAAAAAGTGGGCGGAGTTGGAGTCCGACCGCCCGGAAAACAGCGCCAAAAAGTACGACATTCTCGGTAACTTGACGAACTACCGCCAAACAACAAGGGGGTCAAGCAAAATACATTGTTAGATAGGCGAGTGTTCAGACCTGTTCTTCTACGACCGTGATCACGGGCAATGGCTTGAAAGTGGATTCTCTATGCATTGAAACCTAATATATTGGAATATCTACATCCATGGAACACATTCTGGGGCCCATTTCTTTATTTTTACAGCATTTCAAGACCGCATCCATTGAACTCCCTTTTGTGACGTGCGCTGGCACGTAGCACTTACTTGGCCGCCTATCATATAGTACTTTCAATTTTTTTTGTCTTAATTAACTTTTTTTTGTTGTGTGTACCAATTTAAGTAGGCCAACTTAACCAGGGATAAGGATGTATACGGTGGGATCCAACATATTAATTGGGAATGCTAGTAGAGAAATTAACATTAAAATTTTAAATTTAACTGTTAAGGCAAGATAAAAGTATTAAATTTTTACGTGTCGATTTTGTTTGAGTCGTATAGTGTTTGGACTCATTTTAAAGCTAATTTAATTTCAAGCAACTTTTCTAAGTAACTTTTTCTTGTATTTTGCCTTGTTTGGATTTTTTTTTAAATCTCAAGTAACCTCTTAGCTTGCTTCCCCTGGAGTGGGATTGATTTGGCAGGCTGGTCATAGTTCACTTGGTTGAAAGCATGTACAGAGAAGTGCTGGCTTTTGAAATTTCAAATAAGCTCTGAGCAAGTTTGTGCTGGGTGGAATTTATCTGGCAGGCAGGTCAGAGTTCACTCGCTTGGAGGCACATACAGGGACGTGGGTGGTAGGGCCGTACGCAACAGAACACTAAAAAGGTGGTGATCCGCGACAGATTGATGACGCTGCACATCCCCAATTAATAAACTTAATGAATATTTAGCTGGTATGGTGGAACAAAACACTGCAAATCTGTCAGTAACTATGTTACATATATATTTTAGGTTATAAATGCCAATTAACCAGCTTTTTAGGCAAGTTGTGTGCCGTTTGTTGGCACATGCTCGTTTGTTTGTTTTTATTTGTTTTGTGTAGTTCGTCTATTCGTAGTGGTAACTAGATAATATTTTTTATTTTGGCAAAGTTACTCCACCCCAGCACTGGTTATTTCTTTAATCTTCGGTAAATTTGTAATAATAGTAAACTGCTTATTATTTTATAAAGAAAATTTCAGGTAATTATTTATGTGCAGTTAAGGCAGTGTGGTATACCTATGAAACAGTTCTTGTGTAATACTTCTGACCAATTCTAATCATGATCTGATCATATTTTTTTTCAAGTGAATCAAACAAATTTTTTTTATTGGTAAAATTTTAATTAAAATACCATGTTTTGACTATTAAAACACGTGTGTGTTTTAAAATATTTTGTTAAGGAAATATTGTTCGATACTATCGAAATACTATTTTGGTAACATCAAGTAGCTACGACTCTATGCCGGCCTATAACCTCTAGGCATTCCTTTGTCTCGAGACTCTCGACCTTGTTGTCTCGTACACATCATGGCGTGAACATCAACCAAACACTTAGTGTTCTTTATCCATTTATAATGTCGTAATCCGACAAGTTTTCCGCCTAGGCGGTTTCCGCCACGCGGTTTCTACTCTTTGCTATGCAGAAGGAAGCCTATCAAGAATTTGAGGGATTTGGCTTGTCTACATCTTCCGATGTAGAAGTAATTTTATTTCTTCTCGTCCTTTTGCTGTACCGTCATCGGTAGCCATGGGCGAGATGGAGAAGTAACATCTTTCGGCGGTGGCAAGAGTATCCCCATGAAGGACAGCCAGGAAAGTCCAGCCAATATATTTATTTTCCTTCTCTCGTCCTAACTACTTGATGTGCACACAGCTCTAACTATTCTATTTAGACTTTATTTATTATTCGATCACAACCTCTGCAAAATTAATTGAACAACGAAAATTTAAAATTTGTTAAAATAGGTAATATTAAAATGTAAGTTAATTAATTTTTGTGTTGGGGATCCCCTTGTTTAACTTAATTATGATATTCTTAAGCCATACGTGCTTTTCTTGATTTGTTAATGTACCGTATTGGTTAATTTACGTACACCAAATACTCATTGTGCAAAGAATTTATTGTTATCTAATCTACTGTTCAAGGTATTAAAAAAAAAAGAAATTTTTTTTTCCTGAATTATTACAATTTTATTTACTAGACCTAACTCATTTCATAAAGTTTAATATACAGAGGCTCTCATGCTCCAAATTTAAAATTAAATTAATTTTTTGTATGGTATATTAAATTACGTAATTATCTTTAATGTGAAGTGTTGGGGAAAGGAGGCTCGGCCCTTTCTCTGACCTATAATAAGGAGCACCGATCAACAACTTGTGTCCACGTTAGTGCTGTTTTCCCCTTTCTTTGCTTGGCTGGCCTAGGAGCTGTCTTGATCGGTTTACCCTATTGGTTTACCCTTCCTGGACCTCCTAGGTTGGTTGGTAAAGTTTGGGGAAGTTCCACCCACCAGTACAGTTGGATCTTAATGTATCCCTCCACCGCTCGGCTGAGTAAGTCAGAGTGTTCGCCCGGGAGGAGTCAGTTGTGGTACATCGGAGCTAGTGACTGGTCGCCGGGAGATGGCAGGCTGAGTGTTTTGATTAGTTGGGGCATCATGGTGGGAGGAAGAGGACGTGTTAGACGTAGAGGGGCTGTGAAGCCTAGAGGACGGATTCTTTAGCAGAGATTCTTTTTTCGTCTCTGTTTTTGGCATGCGGTCTTTTCTTTTATAGTTGTGTAGTAACCAGAAGTAGTGATTAATAACCGCATAGTCAGTTACTAAGGTAGACAAAGTGCCGGGCCAAGTACTACTACTGAGGGCAGGCGGAAAGGTGTAATACGTAGATAAAAAAAATCCACCTCAACTAACTCTGGGCGAGCACTCACTATGTGAATTGCCTTGTATGGTAAATTTCGTCAAAAGAGGTTAAATAAAAAAAGAGAAAAAATGCCGTTATTATGATTTTTTCATTTATTCATTCATATGTGGCTGATTAACCTCACTGCTATCCGGGCATCAGTATGATAGGCACCACCTCTACATCAGTGCGTTTGTTTTTTATTTTGTTCTGCCGGCATAACTACTTGCAATAGCAAAAGGAACATATGGACCAGCCCCCTTACACTCTTGTACAGTAAAATCTTGTTACGACCATCCCATTTTTTTAGGGAACCATTAAAAATTCGGGTCAAAAAAAGTCGAAAATTTAAAGCGAGAGCTGTACTGTAAGAAACTGATTTAGGGCCTGCATTACGACTCATGATTAATTTGAACTATCTACTGCTACAAGAAGCAGACAAGTTTTTATCATTCAGATAAGAAACGTTGGAGTCGAAAATATTGGGTGGTTAACTGTGTGTTTGCAGTTTTGAGATTAATTTTTTTGTGCCACAATGTTTTGGTTGTGTTTCTCGTTACCACAAATTGTGCAGCTCTTCTCATGTATGTAGTCCTACAAGGATGAAATGAACTTTCATATTTATAAGCTTCAAAGAAAAATTGTTCTAAAATAATTGTTACAGTACAAGCATTTATGTTGTAGTTATGTTCGTTTTTTGTTTAAAACTGTGGTGAAAACAAATGTTCAATGGTGTAATGGTTTTTTATACGTGGTGGATACTTGTTCATTTTTGTCAGATGGAAATGTTCATGAATAATCAAGTGCTTCATTCCCATAAAGCAGCACTTTTATAATGCAAGTAAAATAATTCTACGTAAGTTTATAATTCGTGTTGCATAGCTTGCCTAAAATACGTGGCTTTTGTCGTTCCGCGAGTCGTAAATCAAATCGCAATATGTTTATTATTTCTAAATACATAATTTGGTGCTAATGTGTTGTGAAATCACATGGCATTTGTACAAGGACTGTGCAATAAATTTGAGAATTGCAAGTACACTGAGGTAGGTGTGATTTGTGTAGACAGGTACAAGTGCATTAACAGTCTTCCGACTTTAAACTAAAAGCTTAGTCCTCCCATCTTATAAAATAAAGAGAATCCTAACAGAATCACTATAAAAAAAAAAAAAACAATTTATGTGAAAACGAAGTGTGTGAAAGAAAAAAATAATACTGGCCCAAAAAAATTTGTGCTACCAAAGTATCAGTGTAAAATTTTCACAATGTTTTACATTTTGAGGTTGGCAGCAATTCAGAACCTACGTCAGGTGTTTCGATTGAAATAAGGTTCTCGCAGAATAACCTTGAGTTGCAACTCTTCCCTTTGATGCACATTGCCTGAGAGGGAGACAAGCCACATGTTCTTCCACAGACTCGCTGTAAATACATATATCATCAATATAATTAAATACGAACTTGAATTTCAAGTCTGACAACACATGGTCAATCACGCGCAACAGAGCCTGACTACCAAAAGATGCTCCCATAGGAACTCTGTTAAACTCATACTGAGCCCACGGAGTACAAAAGGCCATGTACTTACCGCTCGCAGGGTGTATCAAACACTGATGGAAACTACGATTAAGGTCAAGCAAGGAAAAAACCTTAGTCTTCCCTAAATGCTGCAGAGCAACCTCTATGGTAGGCATCAGAAAATGATCCATCCTAATTAATTTGTTCACGACAGTCATATTAGTCACCAGCCGGTAACCTCTGCTTGCTCACAAAAAACGCTGGACGTGCGTAATCTGACTTAGAAGGTGAAATCACCCCATCCTGCAGCAATTTATCTACTATGGTTAGGAAAATCTGGAGTTTCGGAGGAGGATAAATAAAATGACGTCGAACTGGAGCATCGCTAGTCACCGTAAATTTATACGGCAATACGTCACATTGCCCGAACTTCTGGGTAATGATATCCGGATATTGTCGGACCAAGTCATCAACATGACTCTTCACGTCATCTGGCGTCATTACTCCTAACCCTGCGGAGGATAGCACACTCCTACGACGCTCGCACAACTAAATTTTCACGCCCGGAGGAAACGCAAATCGTAACTCACGGCGGCTAACATCGATGACGACAGAAAATCAAGACCCAGAACTACGTCGGCTACCAAATTATCAAAAATCCAGAAGGGACGTGTCCACGAGAACCTCCCAATCTTAAAGTGCATCAACACACATCGCCCACACCTAACAACACGTCCATCGGCGATACAAGCCGTTACTTCTCCACACACTTCGCCCTTAACAACTGTCGGACACCTATCTTTCACATAGGCCAGATACGACGATTTAATAAAGGAATGAGACGACCCAGTGTTGACTAATCCCTTTCGCACTTCACCGCCTCATTCAATGTCCACGTAACACTCCTTAATAATCCCCCGTTTCTGCCTTTTATTCCACCGCGCCGGGATTACGTGGGACGGCCGTCTTCATTTCCCGCTGGACACGCAATTCAGTAATGACCCACATTGCCGCATCTGAAACTTCTACGATGCTGCAATCCTGCACGGGGTTGTCGGCATAGCTCCACTCGGTGCCCAAAATGCATACAATTACTGCACCTACCTCCGCCCATCACATTCCAATCAATTTCTCTCACGGCTGCCTGAAGCCCTAGAATCTCGAGTGTTGTGACCTTCATGAGTCCTTGGCCGACCACCGCCTCGTCCATTCTCCTGAACACCAACTCCCGCGACTTCACTTACAACCGGCACCGTCAATCGCCGATACTCCTGATTTAAATCAATCTCTCGCTGTAGTTCTACAGTCAAACTCCATAACTCGCTAAAGTTATTAGGACGCTGGAATAATGCGCGCAGCACCTTAACTTCAGGCCTCAAGTGATCCTGGACATTGCTAACCAATTTAGGCTCATTCGTTGCCAAATTAAGCGCTTGTGCATCATTATACACAGACTGCACTTAGGAGGAAACTGTTTCTCCTATTCTCTGGAAGAGATTGACAAACTCAGCTTAAACTGGTTTCCACACCCTTGACAACCCTACCGATTCAATCGTTCTTCCCTTGAACTCCTTGTACGATCCAGCTCGTGAAATAATATCGCTAAGGATGTTAGAAGCCAATCCAGTAACCCTAGGTAGCAACAATTGCAAAAAAAAAAAAAAAAAAAAAACGAATCTACCAACTGGAGTTAAATTGCCCTTCCATTTTGAAACTTTTTGTACCGGTATATAGATACAGTCTACAGTTTTCTCTATTGAAATTGCATCCTTCTTCCACAATATCAACATTTACGTGGTAAGTAGATGAAAGAATATTGTTAGCTTCATAACAAAATAAGTGTAAATCAGGGGTAGCAAGCATCAACTGAAGTGTAAATGGCAGGAATAAAATACAGTATACATTGTTAACATAGGGAAAATAATGGGAACCAGAAAAAATTGAGTATTTAAGGGGAAAACGTAATTCAGGGGAATGTAAAATTGGGGTTCCTAGTGTATAATATAATTACTAGCAATAAATATTTACTGATACGAGTGTTACATGTTGGGCTGATAACAGTATTGGTAAGTTTTTGTAAATAAAGTAGGAAATGTGATTCAATGCTTTTATTTTGTAAGAACTAACCCTGGAACCTAACTTGTCATCCCTGTCAGTAGAAAAAATTGGAAATGTCTGGGAAAAATGATGTTTACCTCAGAAGTGTTAGCCATGCTGGATGCAAGATATCCTGTAGAACAGGGGTGGCCAACCTTTTCGAAACTATGGCCCAAAAGTCGAACCAAATCATGTCGCGGGCCACGATAAAAAATTTTCACGTCGACTAATTTTTATGAGCTGAACACTAACGTATTGTTATATAGTAGTATAACGGATAATTGTCTCCACATTATTTAGATAAGGAGCGTTGACAAATATGAAATCATTATATAAATATGTTTGCTGTCAGTGTAAGTAACATTGAAATACTATGCAAATGCTTCAACTTATGGCGGGCCGTTTAAAATGCAGTGGCGGGCCAGTGTTTGGCCCGTGGGCATAAGGTTGGCCGTCCCTGCTCTAGAGCCTAAGATTTATCAAGATGTTAGCAGCGGAAGGTCACTTTACTGAACCAGTTTTGTATCTTATGCTTTACACTAATTTTCCACATAATCACCATGCAGATTGAGGCATTTGTCGTACCGATGCACCAGCTTGCCGATACCATTTCCGTTTTTTCTATTACAGTCGATCAGAGGTTGAAAAAAAAAAATAACCCTAGTAAATAAAGATCCTTTTGCGCTACTGGTAACGTTCATTGTCTTTTAAAGTGCTGAGTTCACTAATAATTTTGGGCGATTTCAATTGCAAATATAAAATAAAGACAGTTGCTAGCAGCATCCCTTGACTCAACAGTAGTCTATATATCATGTATTCAAAAATGTTTATGATATTTGGTAGCCTTGGGTGTTGTGGTATAAGATGATTTAACGGTCTTAAGTGGTCGACATCTGGGTGAGGAAACGTTGTCGCTTTGTTGTGGTACACTTCACAGAGCAGTGATGGCTAGTGTCTGGGAATCACATTCCACCTCTACAACCACCGAGATACATGCCCTTGGAGTGATTATCTACAGTGCAAAGAAAAATCCAGGGGGTATCATACAAATAATGAAGGCAGTGTTTACTCATGTGGGGAGTTACTGTCTATGTATCGGAGTCGATGTATGAAAGCTGGGAGTGTCTGAGGTTAAGTGATGAGAGAGCATTATGGTGCAGTGCTGCTCGGCAAAAAAAGTGTGACTTGTGGAAGAATTAGAGGGGTAGCGTGAACTGTGATTAGTTTGCGAGTCTGATGTGGATATTTGAATTTTTATGAAGTAAGGTAATGCAAAGTAAAGTAATTTGAATAGGAACATTTATTAGCACGTCTGATTTAATTTGCAGACCAAGTTTTATCAAAAAAAGTTTTGTTCATTTTATTGAGTTTATGCTTCTTTTTGGATAAATTTTTAGTAAACATTGGAATAAACTTTCTAATTTAATGATATCCTCAACCCATCATCATCTAGTTATCATTAGTCACCTTAATTAACTGTTATTTATTATTAAACATTTAACTACTGTGAATTATTTCTATCAGAAAACTTTTGACCACTTACTGTAAATGTCACTTGTGTTTTTATGAAAATTACATTATTATTTCATTACTGTACTTATTCAGATTCCCTTCCTAAAACATGTGTAATAATTATGAAAGCAATCCATAAAATATATTCTTGTACACTATTTGACAAATTGTGTATTAACACTTACTAAAAGCTAAAAAAAGTACCTACGTAAATGTTGCTTGCTACAACTATGTTTATTTATCTTGGGAGCTTAATTATATAGTTTTTTGTCCAGTACCTAGCTGTAAAACATGAATGAGAAATGTAGGTAGTGACAGTGTATATAAGGAAACACTGCTTGGCTCTTGTATTCAATAAAAAAAAGAATGTTCCCGTAAAAATATTACAAATGAATATCTGTTTTGATAAGACAGACGGAATACTTCACAAAGATTTTTACAATTCTTGGCACTACCCAGGACGAGTTATGGATCCAAAGTTGTGCGTAACAAACTGCACAGTTCAAAGGTTTGTGAACAGAGGTCTACCGTTTGAATACTTTCATTTCTGACTTCATCATAATGAGTATGCTATTCTTTCGAGAAGTTGCTATTCTTTATTATTGTTGTGTTTCTATCGGCAAGATAAACCTCATACATCTGCCACATATTATTAGAAATTTTAAGTACTATACTGTTTGGCCAATTTTACACATCCTTACCTGTAGAGAACAATCAAATCTGCTCTCAAGCATAAAATAACTACCCCCTTAAGAGTCATGGATACCTGGATTGTGATCTATGTGCCACATGAATCCCTTTTTTTATGTGAAACCACTTAAATAATTGTTACTGAATGTATCTACAAATAGAAAACACACTTAAAACTACACTTCTTCAGGGTGGCCACTTGACCTGGAAAACATGAAATCCAGGAAAAGTCAGGGAATTTTGTAACTACAGGGAAAAGACGGGGAATGTCACGGAATTTCATCACAAATCTGGAAATT
The DNA here is from genome assembly GCA_003012365.1 of Medauroidea extradentata. Lineage (NCBI taxonomy): Eukaryota > Metazoa > Arthropoda > Insecta > Phasmatodea > Phasmatidae > Medauroidea > Medauroidea extradentata. The sequence continues at coordinate 5,615 of PNEQ01093304.1, read as the reverse complement.
TTTCGTAATGAAACATTATTTTTATTTTACTAGTAAAATAGCAATTAATAGGTAGGTGTTATGCTTTAGGGACTTCTTTTTATGTCGTAATTGTATTTTCGTGACCTTGTGTTGTCTCATATTATTTTATGGCTTACATGCATTAGGTTGGGCCAACTGTCTCCGCATTTACTTTTCTGTTGCCTAAATGGCCGTGGTGTAGGGCCTAAATCCGTTCTGTTGTTTGGACAGCATGTCGTGCTAAAAGTTAAACTGATAGTTTTTGTTCTATAACTTTCTTGTGGCGTGTTTGTTTAAGATTGTGAAGTAACCACTGGGTTTTAGTTATTTGTGTGTATTAATTCTTAGAATTGCCGTCACTATTTGGTTTTGTAAAAATGGCGGGATACATCGATGAAGGCTGACAAGCGTTTTTAGTTTCGGTTCGTAAATATTTTCAACATGTCGTGTTCCAAACACAAAAAAACAAGCTTCAACCATAAATTGCTTGCATGTGAAGATTTCTCACTGTTGTTACGTGAAGACAAGATGGATACATTTTCAGCTTGGTGTTGTTATTGCGTGACAATATTCAGCCTTAGCAATATGGGAAGGCAAGCAGTGATGTCATATGAATGGGAACCAATATAAAGAAATAGCTTCAAACTGTAAAAAGTGTGTGGAAATAAATGTTCTGTTAAAACATGGGCAAAGCACATCTGAAGCTTCTGTCTAGTAAATACTCAATAGATGCCAATGAACCTGCTAGTCCAAGTCCAGTGACTGATGTGCCTAAGAAAACTTTGCATGCATTTCTATTAAATGACAAATTTGAACATGGACAAAAAAAGTGACTAGTAAAAGAACTAGAATTGTTGGAAACAAAAAAAATTGAAACTAGTAGAAGATAAGAAGAAGGAAGTTGATGTCGTCAATGCAGAAATATAATTTATAAAAAAAAATTGAAAGGTTAATTTAGAGTGTGTTTTTTATGTATAAATTTCTTTGACTTTAATTTGAGAGTGGTAACTAGTATTAGTAGAATTTATTTCTGTTGTGTGATGTGCTACAAAATGGGCAAGTTACATAACAAGAGTTCCTAGCATTCTCAGCAGCTTGAATAGATATGTAGACAAAATATATCAAGAATTTTGTTTTCAGTTAATTACTATGGAAACTCTAATTACATTGTGTGTGTTTCTCTTTTTAATTTTGTGCACGTTTTGTCTTCATGTAAGTGTTGTTCACGACGGGCCTTATTTTTAGTTACATTTTTCCTATTATAAATTTGAATAAAATAAGTAAATTTTAATTTTAGTAGTCAAAAAAGCCTGGAAAAGTCAGGGAATTTTTTCAGCTGAAAAGAGTGACCACCTTGCTTCTTACTTTTAATAAATTCAGCACGCTTGTTAGAGACACTTCACGCCTGCAATAAATGTAATTTACGAAAGAATGATGTTTAGCTTGGCACATCAAGAAAAGGGAGAAAGTGTAGAACAGTTTGTATGCAGGGCTCAGGCTTTAAGTGCTAAATGTGATTATGGGTTGTTAGCTGCGGAAATGTTACGAGATGAGATTGTAGTAGCGGTGGCAGATCACCGCCTGCGGACTGGAGGTATTATCTGATCCAAAGTTTATCTTGCAAGGGGCTATAAATACATGCAGAGCATACGTAGCTACAAATTACGAGCTGCAGCAAATGGAAGCTACCAACATGGCAGACGAAACTGTAAACTGGACAGCCAGCAAACCAGGGAGATGGAAAGAGAAAGAAACCAAAGGCCAACCACGGGGACACTCAAGTACACTGGTTCACTGCTTCTATTACAGGGAAAACCATCAGTGCAAGAAGGAACTGTGTCCCAACAAATTGAATCACTTTGCCACAGTGTGCAAGCAACAAGAAAGACGACTAGAAGGAAAAATATAAGTGTACAAGCAATCAGCATTTGAGACGACTCATACGCAGGGAAGGCCAGAGCTTCACCAAGCAATTGGCTAAGGGTAAAGGCAAGAGCGGATACATAGGCTACCTATCAACGGGAGCAGTTGTTCCAGTTAAATACAGAGAGAAAGAAGAAGTGGATCACAAACCTGGCAGTGGGGGACCACAAACACACAATCCAAGTACAGCTGGACACAAGAGCTACGTGTAATGTCATGAGCTTCAAAGACTATAAAGCAATTATAGGGACAGAACATGCAGGGCTACAAAGAAGTAGAATTCAGTTGGAGTGGTACAATGGTCAACACATACTACCAAGAGGACAAGCAGAGATATTGTGTTACCTACCAAACACACAAGAAGAGAAAGGGCTTACCTTTCAAGTAATTGACGCATATCAAATGCCGTTGCTTTCTGCACAAAGCTGTGAAGCATTAGGGCTGGTAAAGGTATGTGCACAACTCCGTTACGTACAAAGAAAAGTATCAAAATCTTGAGCACTTATTGGAGAGAGCGCACAGAAAATAATTGTGACCTAACCCAGAAAAACTCAGGCTGCATCAACAGCAAGTCACTTCCTGGGACTATTGAATTACTTGGCCGAATGTCTTCCGGCATTAGCCACACTGTCGGAACCTCTATGCCAGTTGACACACAATGACACTGCTTGGGTGTGGGAGCACCCCAACAGCAGGCTTTCCAAGAAGTTAGAACTGTAGTCAGTAACACACCAGTGCTGTGCTATAATGACCTTAGGGAACCAGTGATTCTACAAATAAATGTCACTCAGAGTGGGCTCAGTGCAGCACTCTTGCAATATGGACAGCCAGTCAGCTATGCATCCAGATGCCTAACCTAGACAGAGCGTAACTGGGCACACACAGAAGGAAGCCCTTATTATATTTTTTGGCTGTAACCGCTTCCATCACTACTTATGTGGTCGAACAAACATAATCGTGCACAAGGACCACCTGCCATTAGAGACTATTTTCAAGAAGCCATTGCTGTCCACACTAAAACATCTCCAGTATATTCATCTCAAATTGCAGTAATATATCAGGGTGCAATATAAGACAGGTAGAGAATTGTACTTGGCAGACACTCTAAGAAGAGCACCAGTGCAGGAGGACCCAGGCCACGGGGAGGACAGTGAAAATGAATTTGTCATGCAGCTGCAAACCATCAGAATCCATGAGCACCTGAATGTTACAAAAACCATGTCGGTTAGTATTCAGAAACATAGCGGACACAAAGTACTGGCATCAGTCATTAAGGAGGACTGGTCAGAGAGCAAAGCAGATGTGCCAGAAGAAGTGCGGGAATTTTGGCACTGTAGAGATGAACTAAGTGTACATTAAGGCATGATTTTCAGAAGGAAACGTCTGGTGGTGCAGCAAGTAATGAGGTCAGAAATGCTAGAGAAGGCACATTCATGTCACCAGTGTATGGATGTGAGCCTTCGCAAAACAAGAGAGACATTTTACTGCCCACGTATGAAATACAACCGCATATGCCCATGCAGACACACAAAGTACCAGAAAATACCATGGAAGCGGGCAGATGTAATGTAATGTTATAATAACCCTGTATATACCAAACAATACCTAATATGGACTCACAATTGCTCAGACTACTGGGAAATAGACACCCCTGTGACGTACCTACCTGCCCATCTAGCCCAAACCGAACACACGTCTGCCAGAGCAGCAGCAACGGCACGAGCACCGAGACCACTCCCATCTTTACCCCCCTCCCCCTGTACAGTGTTTTCATAATAAAGTGAGTGGCTTGTGCAGTGAATAATTTTGTTGGACTGGACAGGAACGACCTGTGAGGCGAACTATGGGGAGTGTTTTGTTTACTTTCCAAACTCGCTGAACGCCTGACGTAAAAGCCGGCTAGTCCCGGCTCTTCCCGGAGCATCACCTCTCCCCTTTGGTTGTCGCGCTCCGGGATTCTTTTAGACAGTATATTTATTGAGTAACGTGTTTGTCAGGTCCCCAGTGTCTATGTTTCTTTTTCAGGTACATGCAGCGAGTACTCAAATTTCAATTATATTGTTTTTATTTTTACATAAGTCAGTTCCACCCCCCACGTCACAACCAGGTAAAGGATAAGCACATATTTTTCTGGCATGCGTTCAAAGGTGTGACGAACCAGTGTTGCAGTCTAACCGAATTGTGACCCTTGACGACCTAGCTCACGATGTCCCCCTAGCTTTCCGAGAGAGTGTAAAGCGGGTTCTGAGAGCAGCAGATAGAACTTCTTGATAGTACTAGTGGCTAAAAAGGACGGCTCAGTGAGCCTTTGTGTAGATTTTCGCTCACTGAATGCGGTGACAGACTCCGCCCCCCCCTCCTTTCTACTAAGTGTAGACTTGGCATTGGCAGGCTTGCAAGACGCTCGCGTGTTCACCACATTGGACTTAAAAAATCTGGTCACTGGCAAGACCGAGCCAAAACAGCTTTCACGATGGACGGACACTGTTTCCAATTCAGGGCCATGCCATTCACCACAAGTGCGCACCCTCAAAGTTTCAGTTCATGATGGCCAGAGTGTTGGAGGGCCTCATCGGCGAGTGCGTGACCGCGTACTTAGACAATATCATCATCTGGTCGAGGAGTTGGGAGGAACACAGCGACACTTACGCCTTGTCTTGAAACGCCTTGCCACACACCGCCTGGTAGTCTCGACGGTGAAGTGCCACATTGGTCAAACCACAGTAGAATTCTTGGGACACGTGGTCAGCGCGGATGGGTACGAAGCACACCCCGCGCACTTGCGCAAGATTGCTGAAGCAGAACCTCCGAAAACACGAAAACAACTGCAACGCTTCATTGGCCTCGCCAATTGGTTGCATAACTACATTTTGCACTTTGCCGAGACAGCTGCACCATTGACCGACCTATTGTCGACCAAATACTGACACCGCTGGACAGAACGAGCGCAAGACACATGGTTCAAACAGTGCCACATTCTGTCGCACATCAACCCACAGGGACGTCTATATGTACAAACCGATGCCAGCTTGATCGGCGCAGGAGCAGTACTGTACCAGGTCGCGGACGATGGGAGTCGCCGAATTAGTATAAACTATGGCAGCACGAAGTTCTGCATGGCCAAGCAGCGGTACCACAGCAACGAGTTTTTGTAATTTTTAAAATAATAATTTTCTGTCTCACAGACGATAGTAATGTCTACTGTGTGGACACATAATTGTACTTTCCATTTGTTTAAATTGCCAACTTTGTAACTATGTCAATGATCACTGAGTTTCCATAGTAATTAAATTGAAAACAAAATTCTTGATATATTTAGGCCTACATACCTATTCAAGTTGCTGAGAATGCTAGGAACTTTGAAGGGAAAAGGAAATGATGTGAGCCAGGTCAGCTGTTTTCGTGCCGCACATCACCACAGCCCCAGGTATGTGCGGAACCTTGCTCAGTAACACATCAGCCATCCGAGGGTCAACAAGTGCCACCTCTACATACTAGACCCCCGATTTTACGAATACTCACGGTTCCTCTCATCGCATTCGTAAAATCGCTACCTTCGTAAATTCGATAGCGGCTTATTTTTGCCCCCCCTCCCCGCCAAATTAACAGAAAATTTTAAAATTGCATTTTTTTCTGCAAAGTGTCTCTAGGCTCCGACTTCCGTAGCGTTTTGCGGGAAATTAATTAACGTA
>PNEQ01093303.1:0-25662 GCA_003012365.1 Medauroidea extradentata | reverse complement strand
TTTGATTGATTTAACAAACGCCCAGTATGTCGACAACGATGCTGATACTGGTGAATATAAAAACACACAACATCCAAAGTTCCCTTTGATTAGCCGACGTTACAGTATTGTACAGGGTACTGGACTAAGCAAACGTGATAGAGACGCAAATTATGTTTACTGGAACAATCCGAATGAGCTTGTAGCACGTTTACGCTTAATACTAGCATCTAAACAAGCTGGAAATAATAGCCACGAGTCTGAAATAATTTCTGTTTTGGAAGAATTACAGGAAGACGGATACATATCGACATGAGTATCGACGCCTTGGCTCGCGAATTGCATGGTCCACGTAGACTTAATTTCCCTAGGAGAAAAATAATAACACACGATTTAAGTGATTTATTTCAAATAGATCTGGCAGATTTCAGTCAGTTTGCCAGAGAGAATAAAGGATATAAATTTATTCTAATGGTTATAGATGTGTACTCCAAATTTCTATGGACATTCCCCCTTAAGAATAAATGCGGCAAGACTGTTACTAATGCAATGGAAAAACTGTTAAAACACCGTTCTCCAATTAACGTAATGTCGGATTATGGGACCGAATTCAAAAACTCGCATTTTAAGACGTTAATGTTGAAATACGGTATAAATCATTATTTTTCAAATACAGATAAAAAGTGCGCTATTGTAGAGAGAGTTATACGCACAATTAAAGAAATATTGTATAGGGAATTCACTACACGTGGCTCACATAATTGGATTAAAATATTGCCACAAATCACAGAGATTTATAATTCTAAATTTCATCGAACGATAAAAATGGCACCGAAAAATGTTGTTGGTAATTTGCTTTTAAACACTGTGTACAAGAACCTTAAGACAGTGGATACTAGACATGCTAGGTTTAAAATTGGTGATTACGTGCGTATATCGAGCACGAAAGGCGCATTTCATAAAGGATTTCAAGTGAACTTTAGTTACAAAATATTTAAAATTATTGCTGTGAATGAAACGAACCCCCGGACGTATATTCTACAAGATTATACAGGCTCTCCTATAAAAGGTGGATTTTATGATTGGGAAATGAAACTGGTCAAGAATCCAAATTTTTATCTTGTAGATAAAATACTCAAACGTAGTGGTGATCGTGTATTGATACAATGCCGCGGTTTACCAAAAAGCTCGGCGACTTAGGAATATAAACACAACATATTGCCTTTAATTTACAAAATGTAGAGCCTTCAACGAGTGTGAGATCCGTGTGGCAAGAAGTAGCTTCCGTCACGGGATGTCTGGCCCATACCTTGTTATTTTCGCTGTTAGCGGAAATTAATGGCCGTTGTCATTTCAGAAAACATAATTAGTGTTCGACTCTTGTCGGCATCCTCTTTTCCCGCAGAAAAACATAATTAGTGTGTGACCCTTGTCGGGTTCTATTTCCCCGCAGAAAAACATAATTAGTGTGCGACCCTTGTCGGGTTATATTTCCCCCGGAAGTCATTTAGTATACTTTGTGTGTTAGCCGCAGATTGTAGCAGGGGGTGTCATCTGATGTTGTATGGTCAAGATCCCACCCCCACACCTTGTGGTTGGATGAGTGTTATATCCACGCCTCCTACAAGCTCTTCTATTGGCTAAACCTATGTTTGTGATGGTTCTACCCTCCCACGCATGTGATTATGTTTGGCATGTATATATGCGGAGGATGTGTTGAACAACTTACTATTTCACGATGGAGAGTATAGTTTGGTGCGACGTGAGCGAGGGGGATATGGTTGCTATGTTAGAGATTGTGGAAGAACGGGAGGCGGCGGCGGCAGCGGCGGCGGCGGTGGCGACGGCGGCGGAACTTGTGGAGGAACATCCGGATGCTGAAGAAGAAGTTCGAGCATGCGTAGAAGGTCAGTTACAAGTGCTGTTGGAACCCCCACCTCCCTTGTGGCACTAGCCGCAATCACCAGCGCCAGCACTCACTCCAGTAAGCTGGAGTGAATTCACGCTGGGGAGTGAGGAGGAAGGTGTGGTGGTGGATATCGCCGACGATGAAGAGGAGGTGATCGGCAACGTGGAAGAGGAGGAAGAGGGGGGCCCACCGTTGCCTCTTCTCGACGCGTTGCCGAACTACGTGGAGTAGGCAGCAGCACGACCTCCAACACCACCATGCCCTCGACGTGGGGGGCGTCTTGCTCATCGAGAGAGACGGCGAGAGAGACGTCGCCAGCTGCGGGAGGGGGTGGCTAATTGGCTACGAACTTGCAATGCGCTGGGGCAGCTTTATTAGCCACCCTCAATCGCGTCGAAGATGCGGCGTCGGAAGATGACGACAACGGAATGTAACTTTTTTTATTTATTTTTTTGTGGTTTTTTTTGTGTAAATATATATATTTTTGAATAAATAGTGTTTAAATCTTTGAATTGTTTTACTGGTGAGTACAACCTGTATCGTTTTACCTTTAAATTGTGTGTGTGTTTTAACGTATTTACTGAATACTTTTTAATAACTGTATTTAGTAATATATGCTTTATGGGTCAATGTTGACACTGATGTTACGCAACCTGTCACACACTTGTGTATGACTTGTAGTCAGTTTGCAATGATGGCAGGCGTACGGATATCACTCAGATTTTTTTCTTTACAAATTATATTACACTGTGAATTTTCCTACATACTTGTTATGTAATTTTGAAATGAAAGAATACATTTTATTTTAATTATATATTTCACATTTAAAATTACAAAATGTTGCAGTCTTTGAGAAGAGAATACTCGCTTATTACATACTTTGCAACCTCACTTGTTACACACACAAGATTATAATACCTTACCAACTACTTGTTTTTACAGAAGGATACTTTGAAAATATTAAATATGTTACTCTATACTTTTTTTTATAATGTCTTTTTCAAAACAGGTAACACTATGGTTTAAAGTATATTTGAACACAAAATTATTTACAGTTTTAATATTGCGTAAGTAAAGTTCTAAACTATATATGAAAACAATTATAAATACATAATAATTGAAAACTTGCACATGTCTTTGTGAAATACAAGCTTCTCTCATTCATATTCACATGTTTGAAAATATTTATGTACATCAACAAACAAACATTTTATCTACACCAAACTCTCTCAAGGATTCAGCCTTACACTGAGTACAAAGTTAGCGCTTATAACATGTATGTAGTTCAGTTTCGTACATGTCAACAAGTTTGTGAAAACCAATGTATGGAAAATGACGTTTCATGTTTACAATTTTAATATTGGGTGAACAAATACTACGCAAGATTTTCTCTTGCCCTCTACCTAGAACATAGACAGAAATATCGTCATACAGTATAGAACTCACTACTTTCCCTATATCGTCGTAGCTAATAATACCACTAGACTATTTAAGGTCGTGTGTTTCATACGTTTGCAACCTAAATTTCTTCTGTGATTCTTGATCAAGAGCAGGCCAGCCACAAGGAGGGAGAAAGGTAAATACCGACGTGCTATAGTCAGTGTTCAAAATACTTATGGCGATTTATTTAACAATGAAGGGTTCGGGGAAGGTCTTAAAACCTTGAATACACACAAACATTTTTTTTTAAATTATAGAGTCTAACATATTACACAAGTAAATTTTTTTTCAATCACTGGTTATAACACTGTACTCACACAGAAAACACGCAAACTCTTGCCTCGCAGGGTGTGATGTATGCGTTGTTGTTGGGTAGAAGTGTTGTATGGATGTCACTAGTGCAGGATTCAAACCAGCTGTAGACGACCTGTTGAAACTTGCGCAGCACAAAGTTTGTTCTGTCGTTGATCTGGGTATGTTCTATATCTGTTTCTTCATCTCCTACATACAACTCGTCGGCTGTTGCTGGAAGCTCTGTGAGTGGTGTAAGGTGTGCTACTGGACAACGGCTAGATGAGCAGTTTGTGATTCTTCTGTGGAAGATATCGTCAATATCCCAATACCCGTACAAGTGAAGTTCACCGTTGCATGTTTGAAACTGTGTGTCACCAATATGCGGCTTGTAGAGCACTCGGCGATAGCCAATGTCTATGTAGTCGTAACTGTCAATCTTATCTGGTGTAAACTTAATTAGACTTAAATTTGAAAATTCCGATCTTTTACCACAGACATAACCGCACAACTGTTCTCGCAACGAAGGCACACAGTATACTGAGGAGTGTTGATACTTACTTGCTAGTCGCCATCTTATGATGATGGTGTTGGTGGGGATGAGACAGAGAATGCTGGCACTTACTTGTCGGCTGGTGGTTGGTATGTAGGCATGTGGAGTTGTCTGTATTCAACAACCTCTTCTGGCGTGGATAGTAGAGGTGTGGTTGGCAACATGGCCGCCACCACACAATTCTCCCCGCAGCAAACAATACTGTCTTGCGATCGCTCATACATGCACGGGTTGTGTGCTATTAACCAATGACCAGTGTCATCGCATGACTCGGTGTATGTACGAGGGCCCATATGGTCACCTTCTTCCTCTGGCAGCGTGTACATCACCGAGGCATAACCACGGGTGACACCTGCGTATGTTGATGCAGGGTGAAACGGCAACGACATCTTGCGAACTGAATACTTAAAATAAGGTAACCCCAACTTATATACTGCTGGTTGGAGTAGGGTGGGGAGTACCAGTTTATACTGGTGTTTCCTCCAGCCAACCTTAGTCGAGCTTCGGGAGTCGAGAGGAGAGGACGTCTCTAGAGGTAAGCCTGCTGGGGAGGGGAGAGAGGGGTAGGTAGGAGGGTATGCTAAATCTTGTGTAGTATCAAGTATAAGCTTCAGGGTTAGAGGGGTTAGACTGGAGGGGGTATGTCATAAGGATAGGGAGGGGTTAGACTGGAGGGGGTATGTCATAAGGACAGCCGGGAGGGGAGTATGCTAGGTGATATGCAGGGGTTTAAGGATGGAGGGGTGGTACAAGGACATGCTATATGTATGGAGGGGGAAGGTAGGGAGGGGTAGGAGAGGGCTACAGGTGTATTCTTTTAATGGTATGCTATAAGGATATGCTATAAGGATGGGAGAGGCTACAGGTGTTGTGCTTTAAGGTATAGGGAGGGGGTAGGAGAGGCTACAGGGGTATTCTTTTAATGGTATGCTATAAGGATATGCTATTAGGACAGGAGAGGCTACAGGGGGTGGGATATTCAAGGGTATGCTATAAGGGTATGCCATAAGGGCAGGAGAGGCTGCAGGGGGCAGGATATTCAAGGGTATGCTATAAGGGTATGCCATAAGGGCAGGAGAGGCTACAGGGGTAGGGAGGAGGTATACACTTCCCCTTCATGGCGCTTAGGCATAACTTGTACCAAAAGGACCCATTCCCCACATTTCCCCTCACTCCCCCTCCCCTCCCCTCCAGGGGCGGGGATCAAGCTCTCGGCCAATCACAGGCCTCATGGCACTTAGGTGCTATTCGTACCAAAAGACCCCAACAACCAATCCCAGCCAAGACCACGCCCCCCTAATGACCCTCTAGGCCAATCAGAGCCATAGCACCACCAAGGGGAGGGGTCGGCCATGTTAAGATTATGGCGGTTAGGCCGGTTTTGCTCCCAGTTGGGCCATGATGCCCACCCGGTCCCTACTCATGTACTTACTCTTAATCTGATTTCTTTAAAGTAATGATCTGACTTAAGCATATTTCATTAAAGGTATAACGCAACTACTGCCATGTCACTAACAAAATGGTTTACGAATAATAATTTATGAAGTTAGCACCAGTGCATAAAAATATAAGTAGAATTGTATTTTATTTTGAATATAGCCAAACTTTTTTCTGCGACATTGTACATGGAAACGAAGTGTTCAGTTCAACTAAGGTTAATTCTACTACAGGATAGAGAGAAGATACGTTTTCTTATGGGAGACCTTGGCACAGGGAACATTTCTGCCGCTAGTTTCGCTTCAATCGCTAACGTACCAGATAAATACGAAACCGTAGTGAATTTAAATTTAAAATAAAACTTGAAAATGATAAAAGAATTTTAACTCAATTTAAAGAGAAAAGAACCCGATTTCGCGTTTTAAATTATCAATGTAATGTAACTTAAAATTCAGGAATGCTCTGTAATTGATCATATTGGTGCACTACCGATACCGGCGCTCTAGAGGCAGAATCTTTCCCTGCGACAAACTTATAACATTGATCTTTCTAACCTGTAGTAGGATTATCCTTAGTTCAACTCAAAGACCGTATCCGAAACGACTATTTAGGTTACTAAATCAACCACACGACCAGGTTAGAGCAGTAAATATTTTGGGATTTAGGGTATAAAATTTACTGAGGTGAAGTAGCATGCAAAATTCCCTAATACAGTATTTCCATAAATTCGTCGGCTGCTGTTTACTTATGTGTTGTTTAAGCTAAAAAAAACATATACGTATCCATTTAAGACAGTACTAACGTAAATTAAAAGCCCATTCTGTTATTTGTATGTAGCAAATACAATAATTTAGAAATAAATATCGTATTTTCTAAATAAGTCAACTCTAAAACAAAACAAGTATTATCGTAGAATTCGTAATTTAGGATGTGAAAGAAACATCTAATTAGTTTATATAGAATAACGAATAGAACATTTATTTATTAGTGAAAAATAATAATAAAAAACATCGAAATATCAACAAAAGCTTTGTTTAGGCGGTCTACACCTAGTTGCAACTTTTACGACTTCTACGCCCAAACTGCAACGTCAAGTTTTTCTTGCCGCAAGTGACGTTTTGGTTATAACAATATAAGCGTTCAAGCTGTGGGTGTAACTACAACTTAAACACCCGGTAGCTACACCTCCTACACCACCATTGCGAGGTGGAGTAGTTTGGGTGTAGAAGTCGTAAAGCAGAATTCGGCGCTATTTTCGAAACATGTTACAAGTAGCTGTGTTGTTTTGAGAAGCTGGCTTTCCAGTTTTGAATCAGACATCCGCTATATAGTAAAAACTGTATTCTGTTTGATCTGGGAGGTGTGAAAAATAAAATTAACATTTGTATTGCTATTTTGGTAACGTTTAGTGGGTTATGTTACTACTTGTTATGAATATGACTATATCAACTCGTAAAACTAATACAATTAATTTAAGAATGGAGATTCTGTTTCCTGTAGAACTACCTGTTATGTGACGTATGAAATGAGCTGCGTAAAGGTTATAGGACGATTTTTTTTTTCAAATTCGTAATTCATGCAAAATACTGTACACATTTGCAATAATAGGTGCTGTAATAGGACGTTCATCATCGGATTCATCACCTGCATCTACCTTTTCCTACATTAAAATATCTCGCAATATTTACGTTTACTGCCATGTCACTAACACAGAAAATAAACAAAACAATTCACACTCAACTACACAGGCGTCCAGGTGGACTTTCTGCTCCTTTTGTCTCTGACCATCTGTCCACTACAACCAAGTCACCTCTGGATGTAGAAGTTGTAAAAGGTACAACCCGCCTGAACAAAGCTAAGTCTATAGCTTCCAACTTTGCCGCACGCAGCACTGTTTCATAACGTTCGAATCTATCCACTCTAAATTCCCAAACACTAGATATTTAAAAGCTTCGTTTCGGACATCGCTAGACACGTAATGTTGGCCAGACTGTCTGCACTATACTACATCTACCTTCACGTAGCAGCAGTTCGCGAGAGGAATCGGTTATCGGCGCAACAATCTCCTTGCGTATCGGGTCACACACTGCTTGCTCTTGGACTCGCAGTGGAAGAAGGGTCTAACGAATATCCAAGAAAATCTACAAAGGTGAACCTAGTTTGCTGGATTGCCCTTATCGTGCCCGAAAGCCTTAATGATGTGAGCTACTTCAAGACACTTTTGTAAACACAAGGCGATACATTTTTGTATTTTTTAAAAATTGATGAAAATTAGTCAATTTTTGCATAACTTTGACTATCGGCTACTACTGAACTTTTCAAAACTATCTTTTGTCAAACATATCATAAAATGCATAGATACACTGACTTTCAGTCCCTGTAATTTTGAATTGATTAGTTAATTACTTTTTTTTTATTTTTGCTACACCGCAATGGCCATTTTGTGACTTTGATGAGTAATTATGCAAAAACTATGGGGCCTAATTTTTTTTTTATTTGGGGAAATGAAGTGTTATCTGATGTGTAAAAGTTGAACAGTATATGGCGCAAATACAAAAAAAAATGAAATATTACGGGTCCAACGCCCTTAAATAACAAATTTTGTTCTAAAAGAAAATATAAAATCAAGTATTTATATCGGGTTTAAACCTATGTTCCACTAGGGAGTTCATGCATTGTTTTAATGAAATTTGTAGCCGTAAGAATGTAAACATATGATATTTTAAGATATCGCATGATGGTTGCACTGCAGTAAAACTTGTAACCAAATATATTTAATACACGATAGAAGTATGTAGTATCTCCTGACAGTTATTGTTTATTAAACGTAGAAAACTGAGTTATTGGATTACTATAATATAAAGTAACAACTACGGTTTTAATATTGATAAGAATACACATTTTAATTCACATTTTTAAATTGTACGTATAAAATTATTTATGTATCGTAGGTGGACGAGGTTTACTATTTCATTCACACTCAGTAAGAAAGGAAAACACCTTAATATAGAAATATCCCACATACCGAAATTTAAATATTTATTTCAAAATATACATGATGCTATAATATGCTTCGCAATTTTACATTGTATTTTCCAATTACATAGACATATGTATATGATTCTGCATTATATGAAAACATACGTCCTGGAAGGGAAGAGGACTTTCTCTGTCCATAATACTGACTCATTTATGTAAAAACTCTCACTATAATAAGCGAGTGTTAGTCCGTTAAATCTACTTATACATGTTTCGAAGCAAATACGTATTTCTTTCAGTAGAACTGAATTCCTTTTTTGTTATTTAGCCATTAAAACCAATGCGTGTCTCGTCAAATTATTGTATGAAATTATCTCAAATCTCCTGCTAAATCAATAGTATGTTATAAATAACCTAAATGAGCTGGAAATAGCGGTCCGTGCAAATATATTTTATCGTGAAAAGGTTTTACATTATATGTTTTCAAATTTAAATGTTTTTACACTCGTCTGTTCCTATTCAGGGGATTTAAAACAAAATATTTTGCAATATTTATATGTATTACTTAAAATACGTCATGATTTAAATGGCCGTGTTAGCCAACAGCCAAAAATATTGGAAATATAGCTTACACATCAATACCGACGTTTTATTTGTTCACGCCCACACTTCTTTGCTGTCCATCTACAATCTAACCTTTGACTTAGGTCCTTTAGAGTCATCTACTACTGTTTGATTGATCAAAATATCTGATAGTTATAAATTCAGGTCTTTAAATCTGCGGTGCGCGCATGTCGAATTTTAACTCTGCATTTTACCTTACAGGTAATGAGCGCCTTAAACTTGCAAACATGGAATTTCGCCAATAACTTTGACAATATTATCTGGAATTTAATAAACATGTTTAGTAAACAAATAAATGTAACTAGATATTGACTACGAAATAGATACACTACATACTTAATAATTTTACCAAAGAATTTGAACTGTCTGATATTGAGTTTTCTGCAAGCCAAACAAGCAGGATCGTCACTGGAAGCTTTATCAGTTTCTTTAGAAAACGAGTTGTAGACCTATTAGTCGGCAACAAGATGACATAACTTTTTTTATCTGATAGCAGTAGACTACCTACTGTGTTTTATCAACTTGAACACGAAACATTTACTGTCTCCCCAATAAGGAATAAAATATTTATTCTCGTTTCTAAGTTGTAATATTAAATAAATTATATTAAATCAACTTACAAATACTCAAGTCAATTCGTTTATAGAAGTTTCTAATTGCAATAAAAACAGTTATAACCCTCAATAAAATAATTATTCCACGTATTTTGCAGTACTGTCCCACATAACGCGATAAATACAATATTATAAATGTTTAACACATTCAAACAACAATTTCACAAGCAGGACAAACTGAAATGAACGCGACAAATAACATTAATCCACTTGAGTCAGCAGACTTAAATATTCAAGGAATGCTATGATGTCTACAACCTCGCAACTTTACAAATTTTACTACGAAACGTTTGGTATGCTCTGGAATTAGTCGTTTATTCCTTTCCATTTATTTGCTTACAAATGTTTCAGTCGGTACATACAAAAGTATTCTGTTAGTGTTAGCGCGACAATGTGTAAGAAGGTGGGCGACGGCGCTGGAAATCCAATACGTAGGGTACGAGATCCATGCACGCTTATCTTCCGCAGATTAGGTTAGCAGTGTGGCGGCCGCATCAGCAACGATACTGGCACCGCGCACGGCGTACTATTACTTCCATTTTGAACCTTCCTTCCTAACACGAGCCTTGCGAGGGAGGAAGGTTCAAAGTGGAAGAGGAAGGATGGCGGCAGCACCTTGCGGGCGGATTCTAACACCGAACAATGCTTTAGTAATCCCTCGTGGACATCAAGACTTTAAGCGAAGGCAGTATAATTTTATCTTACGCGACGAATGGGAAAGAGTCGCTCTACAGGTCTATAATATTCAGAATATCGTGAAAACGATTACTCTTACATAAAAATCAGCGTCAAAAGTCCCGATTCGGTCACTTTCACACTCAAAAAAATACTTGTTAGGAACGATTAGAGTTAATGGCAATATTATAGACCTGTACTATGATCCTTAAATGCTTTTCGTAGCCTAACCGCGTGACAACATGTTGAATGGTTTTCGAATGAAATCAGGATTGTTGAAGGTCTGCGCGCCTCTTCATGATTCTAGTAGACGGCGCCCTTAAGTTACGGATCGCTTAACGCCGCTTACCTTAATTTGCGATTCACTAAGCACTTCCCTTAACAAATTCTGCTGACTTTAATTTTACGGGCATGTTACTTGGCAACACTGTAGGATGGCCGTCATATTACTGCTCACTGCCACTCGGATCATTGATTTTACATGCAGAAATTGCCTTCACGTTGCAGTGAATTATCTCGCGCCAAAACATTTATTTTGGTTTAAGTTTATGTGCTCTGAGTTGTTGACAAAACATGCCCCTCGATTTCGGCGAATTTAATTAAATAATACGTTGTAACTGTAAAATTTGTCTATTTTAAGTTGTGGAATATATAAATAACGAAGTTTTTGTTGGAATATGTACAATGTTATGTAGTATAAACGTATTTTTGCTGCATAGAGCTAATAGTTTTAAAAAAGTTTATTCATGCGTGCTGTTTGCGCAATAACATATACCTTCTCGTTTTTATTTTTTGTCTTATAATACTAAGACACCTAGACTTTCTGTACAAATGGTCAAAACATTCCTTTCGTGTACGGATTTGTAGGTAAGTCTTGTTCTGTACTGCAAGAATGAATGTCAAGTTGTCATGTCTCGTTTGAATGAGCAAATTTAATTTTCAGTAACTGCTTATACAGTTTTGTATTTTGCGTTAGTATTTTTTGTTAGTTAATATTTTCGTTAGCGACTTCTCTGATAACAGATATTGAAAATGGAAATACGTGTTTAGTAGAATCACACGTGTTTTATTAGTTAGCAGCTTGAAAATAAATCTGTAATGGTATGGTAAATAGTATAGTTCAAATATTTACACTAGATAACTTTAAGGGGAATGTCTATATTTAGTTCATTATACCTGAAACGCTACAAACTCGAAAAATAGCCTGCCAATCTCATCGTAGCAAATGAAATAATTTCAAATTAGAAACCACAATGCAATACATCACATGTATACCTACCGTTAAGTCATTCCTTCAGGTTTTTGATTTGTATACCAAGAGCTATGAAATAATTTAATGGTGTGTCATGTTTTCACTGTCGAAAAGAACCTACTACACCAATGTAGGTCTGGGCATAGCATATTAATAAGCATTTTTACACTTGAAATAAAATATTTCTAGTGTACTATGATCAGAATGTGGTACGTGCGATAACAAGAAAGAACAGTATCAAGTTGCAATATAAATTGTGTGCAAGAAAGAATTAAGTTCCACTTGCATATTTTTGTTTCACTGAAATATGAAAATATATTTGCTGTTTTTTTACAAGAATTGTACATATTGTACCGCCGTTGTATTTTGTATATTTTAGTATTGAAAATTGACAACAGCAGTTTCTACATCATACTGAAAATAAAAATAAAAATCTCTTGACAACATTACCCTGAATGTTCTCTGTGGTCCCATGACTCTACTTGCAGAAAAAAAAACTACAGTGTGATTATGTATTCCCTCCTTTCCACACTTTTCGACTTTACTGTCAAACTATTTGGCATAATTCTATATAAGTAAAATTTAATGAAATGTATTTATTCAGCACCTACCTGGAGCTGTTTTAAACATATTCCAGGTTCTGAAGCAAAGGAGTGACATCCTTGCCTGGTCTGACATTGCACATACATGTAAGGTTTTAACTGTGCAATGTTTATCCCAGTACTAGAACTGTAGGACTTCAGGTGCTGACCCTGCCATTGTTAAAAACAATCTGCTGCAGAGTTTATTTTAGAATACTTGGATAATGTCTTGTAAATTTGAGTACTAGATTACGAGATAACTTTGTGGAAAAATTATTGTTGCTGTGTTGGACAGCTTGTAACTTGTGTCTTTAATGTGTGTGTTCCTTAAAAGTAACCAACAACCCTCCTCTGAAATGTGTTTTAAATAAATAATGCACTGGGAACACACACAATAGCTAAGCAAAACAATCTGTATTTCTAACCTGCTGCAAAAATGTTCCAACGTCCATCAATTAGTATTGACAGAAGCATGCTCACTGTTAATATATGAGTGTGTGCATATGTCTACATTTCGCGCAAGTCGCATGTGTAGTGACAATGGGATTAAGAGTTTGTCATAAATACAAATTACTAACTCGTAATAACAATACGTAGGTAGTGCTTAACGTATGGACAATGTGGCCATTTGAGATGGCTTAGATGAACAAAAATGGGACAGGAGTTTGCAGAGTTCTATCCCAGCGCATATGTCAAGTGTTGTAGGAAAACCAATGGCCTTACTGGGAATTGAACCCAGATACCTTCTGAATACATGTTAACTGTTTTACAGCTGCAATAATTTGCTTTGTCACATGTTAACTATGTAATACGACCAAATATTATGATGGTTTTACAGAAAACTGTTTTGTTTAAACAGTTTTTTCTCTAATATCTTACAATTTAGAATGCCGAAACATCCTAGGCTTTTCTATGCATCCTTTTTGGTACAGAAGATACAAAAATGTATAAATACTGTAAAAAAAAGAGAGTTGGTATTTTTAAAAAAATTTACAGTTACATTTATTTAAAGTATGTTCTTTTCTGCTGTATTTTTTAATTGACTGAACATTACCGTTACATGATCGCATATGGAGAAACGGTTCCATTCAAGTTGTTGTTATAGGAAACTTGAAACTAATCTTGTTTGTTGTACAAATATGGTATTTTGTGAGTTGTAACGTAATATTACATTTTCTTCCACAAAAAAAAAACCATATTTGTATCAATGAAAATTCTTGTTTATAAAAGTTAATGTTTATATGAGACTTTTGTTGTTTGCATGTCAACCACATAGTATTTAATTTATTTTGAGGTTCTACATGTCCTCGGATATCTTCACATACTCAGTAGAGGTACACTTGGGGAAAGGGTAATGGAATCAACCAAGGCCTGTATTGAGGAATCATCACCTGGAGTGAATTACAATAACCCTGGGAAACTGAACTCAGTAACCTTCAGGATGTGATGTGAAAATCCAATAACTGTTCCAACTCACTTTTTACTGCACCACCAATACAGTAGGGTCAGCTAGGGTGATTATTGTGAATTTGTTTCATTTTAGTTGTGTAACTTACTATGGAACTATAGGTAATGGGTTATACATATAAAAGGTTTGTCAGATAGTGTAAGCTGTTTTCATCTCCGTGCTAAGGGCGCCATCTACTAGAACCGTGAAGAGGCGCGCAGACCTTTAACAATCCTGATTTCATTCGAAAACCATTCATGTTGTCACGCGGTTAGGCTACGAAAAGCATTTAAGGATCCTAGTACAAGTCTATAATTTTGCCATTAACTGTTATCGTTCCTATCAAGTATTTTTTTGAGTGTGAAAGTGACCGAATTGGGACTTTTGACGCTGATTTTTATGTAAGAGTAATCATTTTCACGATATTCTCAATATTATAGACCTGTAGAGCGACTCTTTCCCTTTCGTCGCGTAAGATAAAATATATGGTCACCGCTTAAAGTCCCATAGTAAAAACAGTTCGGCGGGAACCTTGAACGCTAGTTCAGCGCTTGGCTCGTTGAGGCGACCCGGCATATGATGCGCGGTTCAAGGTCGACCTTACTGCTCCGTCGCTTTTGAGCCTCTCATGCGCGGGTAGACGGCGCCCTTAAGAAGGTGTGGTGAATAAATCGGTGCACTAAATAAATATGTCAAGTTTCTCTAAACAATTATGCAATTATCAGAACAGAACACTCTTAAACAACAAATGTTGCTAACTTTATGAACAAAAACATTAACCCGAGAGAGACATATGATGGGGAAAATGTCTGTCGTTGCAGTTTTGTACATCTGATAGCAGCGGGAGAGATTGTGCTTAGTGAATGTGTTAATCTAGAAAAATGTTTGCTTATAAAGATGGCAAAAAATTTTTTCTAGGATTGTTCTATTCAAGTTTTTTCTACATTGGCTTCCAAAATCTTAGAAATTATAACCAATAACCAATGCTGATGTTATATATACATGTATAACAATAAAAAGGTCATGGTTGCTAACAACTGACCCTGTATTAGCCTGCTTTATTTTATTAACACTGTGTTATTTCTTTTATTCTAAAAAGTTATTAGATTTGTTACATTACAACCAGTCTGCTATTGTTTATGTACAGATACTACCACACCCACTGTTTCCTGTGTAGCAGTACAGGTGATGTTCATGCCACTTGCATACAATGTACCACTGACTTGAAGTGGGTTCAGTGATGGCAAAATATGATAACCACATGTGAAGGGTTAGGCAGGCACACATAAATAAGTCCAGTTAACAATAGGATAAAAATATGTACATTAATGGAACTAGCTATGAGTCTTTCAGTAAAATTCATTTACTCGACCTAGGTTATGGCTTGCATACCCTTTCAAAATAACCTGTTTACTTATTGCCTCGTAAGGGAAATACTTTTCAGAAACTATAGGCCTACTTAAATGATATTTTTTAATACATGATACATATTTACACTTTTTTGTGATCACTGAACACACCGCATCCTCTCCCCTCACCAGTACATATCGCAAAGCAATACTACAATCAATTACAGCAGCTTAGCTTAACATTTCGTTCCAAGATCCACTGCTGTTATGAGTGTACGGCAGGCTTGGTCTTACTTGAATTTTTACAAGTCAATGGTTCATTCATAAAGTGCTCTGGAGCTTATTGTGGTTGCTGATCAGCCAGCAGCGTTGAACCTCCACTGCATCACTGTGCGTGTGCCCCTCAAGACGCTCAATGTTTGGTAGAGTAGAGTACTGAAGGAAATTAATCCTGAAGTAATAGAAAAGGCATATAATACCATGGTTAGACCAATATTAAAATATGCAGCAGCGGTCTGGGACCCCTTTGTAGAGCGGGAGATACAGGTGCAGGTTGGGGTGCAGAGGTGGGCAGCGCAGTGGGTGAAAGGCAGGTGGTGAAGAGTGGGGCAAGATGGAAAGGATGAAAGGTACTTCAGGCCTTCATTAATGATGGAGATGGGTTGGCATTCCCTAAAGGAAAGAAGAAAGGTAGAGAGACTGGTCAGAACGTATAGGGTGGTGAATGGAGGGGGATGGGGTGAGTTAGCCTAAATACAAATTTATTTAAAGGTGTGTACAGATCTACGTAAAAAACAGTGGTTGGATTCAGAGAACTTGGCGAAGGACAGAGCAAGGAGGGCAGTCTGTATTAATGAGAACAGTTAGGTAGTGGATTGTGTTACAGGAAGATTTGGTGACAGGTAGGTATGTGTGGAAGTTCACGAAGCACTTGTTGAGGGAAAACGATTGAGAGGTTAAGTAGTTGTCTGCAGGCGTCAGCCCAATTGCAAGGTTATTTTTACTATTATTATTATTAAAAATAGTTTACACAGTCATGATAATGCTGTTTAACAGAGGGTGTAAATTTTATTTGGTATGAACTTTTACATGTAACTTACTGTAAGCAGGGGTGACTTTGTGACATCTATATATTGAAATGTGACGTCTGGCTCAAGTTAGTTCTGTGGGTAATTAGTTGGATAGGAAGAATTCAATTCCTCAAACAAAAAAATAAGTTGAACTGTAGCAATATGAAATCAACTGCAAAGTGTTTTCTCAGAGGGCTTAACAAGGCCTAAGTTACTGTACTGATGTGCAATTTTGTAAACTATAACTTAGCTCGTATACTGCACTGATTTCAATTATAACGGTTTATTTGGGACGCATAACCCAAAAGCTCAACGAAACACATTTATTTTATGCAGCAGCGATTTGAAAAAAGAAGACACATACAAGAGTATTCAAGCAAGCCTGTCTGACACAGAATATGTTTCCACACACAATGTGAACAACCAACCCTTCACTTAAGACACAGACACTTATTAATTGTAAACAGCTCGCGTTTTGTCATTAATTAACATTTTGAATATGCAACACCGATAATTACGTCAAAAATACGGCTTGTCACTCGGCAGATACTGTTCCCTGTTCGAATACGTATTTTATTAAGACGAATATACACATGAGCTGTGTGGATTTTCCTTCTAAAGTAATAATGATTTAAGTTACGGCTGATTTTTCGCAAATCCAACATAAATTTATTTCACTATCGTTGTTTCGGACTATGAAATGTTTTTTTTTTTTTTTTTTTTTTTTTTTAATTTTAACTGTTTGCATTTACAAGAAATCGGTAAAATGCAATGTTCAGTGAATATAAATGGCTACCACCATGGAGTTACGAAATTGTGTATTTGCTGTTGCCTTATCAGGAACATTATTGGACTGTATTAAGGAAAATACTTCTTCACGAATACGTTTATTGGAAAATAGACTTCTTTCACTATTTTTTACATGTACAACATAATAAATTGTAGAAATAAATTTAATTATGTACCTCCATATAATTAAAAATTAATATTGCATCGTTTTATTTTAAAGTAACTTAAGTTTCGTCCATATTTCACGTAAATACAGTTTGTTTTTATTTCAGATTTATTCGAGATAAAACAGGAAATAATGGTAAAGGTAAACATCCTGTGAACAAACACTGTTACCGTACTCCTGCCACGGTCGCCAGAAACGTGCAAACACCCTCAGCCTGGTTGCAGCATGTTTGCAAACACCCTTGCAAACAGGAGCGCTAAAATGCTCTGTTCACAGGTAGTGCTACCAATAGTAAGTTAACACCACCCTACACCCATCTGTTAACTTACGGTTGCTCACTTTCAAGTTAAGGTAAGCAAAATGCTTACTGAATCGCTCCGGGAAAATTTACGGCAAATGTTAAGGTGACTGGCTGTAACTCTCAAGTTAAGGTTACCTTAAAAGTTAGTGAATAGACCCCCAGGCAGCACCACAGTAATTAAATTATTGCATAGAACTTGTTCTCCCACATAGCACCTGTACAGTAATCTAAATATGTATTCCTTTTTTTACAGCTTCCATGAACATTAACATTGGCAACGTGTAAAACTTATCGAGCCTTGAGAATAAATAAAGTTTTGGTAATGTATAACCTGCACAGTGTTTACAGCAAACCATAACATATGAAATTCTATACACAACTGAAATATGTGATGGTAATGCTGGTGGCTGATAATTTTTGATTGGCTGGAAATAGACAACTTGGCTGGTGATGTCAGAAAATTTCACGCTGGGGCAGTCAGCTGTTTTTTTTATTGGCATGCTTGTTACATGTCTTGTACCAAAACACTTAAAGTAAGTTAGAGATTTTTGTGTCAACTCTCAGCATCGAGGCCTTAAGGGGTATTGATCCCTACCGCCTTGGATTTATCTGTTCCAGTCGATGTATCAAAATTTTTGTCATGACAAGGCATAGATACAAACTTATTCGGTTTTCTGTAATTGCTGGAATCATTATATATTCATTTTTTGCAACGGAAACCGTTGAAAAGGAAAAATTGCTTTATTTACGGGAGCGACTACAGAGGCCGCAACATTAACAGAAACAGTGTCATATGGATTCCAAAAAGTGAATGAAACAATAAACTATGCCTTGTCAGCGTGAAAAAATTAAAAGAATGTATATATTTCCTGATTTATAAGAAAACCGTAAAACCTATCTGACAGGGATCAATTCACCTTAAGTGCTGCTAGGGGGTGACATAAAGTGAGTATGGAGCAGCGCCAGATATGTGAGTAGGAGAGGACAGATCCCAGAGAAAACCTGCCAACCAGCTGCATTGTTCGGCACGATTCCCACATGCGAAAATCCAGGGACCGACCCATTTAAAACAAAACATGTGAAATTATTACTAAATATAACTTTGGCAAAAGAAGTAGGCCTAATTGTACTTTGAAAATCTGCAAAGATTCTTTACATCTTGTGTGTTTTTATAATAAAAAAAAATACACCAACAGATAGTCCAACAGATTGTATTCATACCCATTGTTTTGCATTTCTATCCAAATTACAATAAGTTATTAGCTCATATTTTTTTACTTGTTGTATTACTAAACATCACATTTTTTCTACCTATTGCCACAAGATAGTTTGCCTCGGGTATGAATATCCCAGTTCCATTAAATTAATTGTCAATATTATTTGAACAGCTACAAGGAATTTGAAGAAACAATAACTTATTTTAGGCAATAATAGTTGTATGCATATTAGAATCATATAGTGATACAATTAAATGTAGACCTATGCCTTTATTTATACACATACAATACAAATTACTGCTGAGAGTTGACTATTCAGTAAACGTGAGGAGTAGCTACTCATTGTATACCAACCAAATTATTGATTTTAGAGGTAGGGATATAGTTTATTAATTCAAAAGGTATCTTTTAACTGACTTTAACAAAACTAGAATTTTTTTACATAGATCTACTCCTAAAAACTATATAACCATTTTTAATTTATTAACTACCAATACCCATCTCTAAATTAAACAGTTTAGCAAATATACAATGAGTAGTTATGCTACACATTTACCTACATACTGGTAGAATTGAGGAGTGTTTGTGGGAAACAATATAAGTGCCAGAAAATAACATTCTGGGGTTTTCCATTGTCCTGTAAGCAACCATATTGTCGTCGATTTCCATTATGTCGTCAAATTTATTTGCAATCCTGTAATTAATGTTACTCAGAATTAAAATGATAAAATTATTTTTGATGGTGGCTAATTATTTCATTTCCCGAACAAGTTACTAGTTGGCACTTATATTGTATAAATGTATTACTTATTATGATGAATGAAATACATAATAAGGCCTATGTAACATCTACAATTGCATATGTGAACTGCATTTTATAAATGCCAAATGCATTACATTATTGTACAGAAGCTATATGTTTTACAACACTGATTGTGCAAACTCAGCTCTTTGTCTCCTCATGAATCAGAATGCAATTTCCTTGGCCAAATAGACAAGGGAGTTATGTTATATTTGGGTAAACGACAATTTCAAATACATATTATTATTATTACTGTTAATGATATAAATAAACAATGTGACATTTTTACCGTAAGTTATATTCAATGGAATAATTTACATGGAATTTACGCTGATCTGTCAGCAGCTGCACCATCAGTGATGGAAGATGTAGGGGAGGCTATGGATGGGAGGAAACAGGTAGATGTGTGTTTTGTGGATTTTGAAAGGCGTTCGACAAGGTGCCACATGTAAAATTAATGATAAAACTGAATGAGCTGTTGGAGGATAAGATGGTGGTAAACTGGGTGGAAGAGTATCTGAGAGGAAGAACCCAGAGAGTACGAGTAGAATACACACTCTCAGATTAAGGAAGGGTAACATTAGGGGTTCCACAGGGTAGTGTTCAAGGACCCCTCCTCTTTTTAATTATGATGGGGGATTTGGGAATAAACATGAAATGTAGGGTTCGTCTTTTTGCAGACGACTGTGTATTGTACAAGATGATTGGAGATAGTGGGGGTCTGCAGGAGTACATAAATAAATTGGAACAGTGGACGAAGGAAAATGAGATGAAAATTAACTTAAATAAAACGAAAATTTTGAGATTTACACAGAAAAGAGAGGTAGTCAGAGAGACATATAGATGTGGTGGACAGGAGATTGGAAAGGCGAACAGATATAAATATTTGGGAATTATTCTTCAGGATGACTTAAGATGGGGCGAGCAAGTGAAGTGTGTGACAAGTAAAAGTAGAAGAGCACTGGCCCTGCTGGGAAGGGTGTTAAGGGACACAGACAAGTAAGTGAAAGAAAAAGGATACAAAACAATCGTGAGGCCCATCTTGGAGTATGTGGCGGCGGTCTCGGACCCGTACGTGGGAAGGGAAGTGGTAGAGATGGAAAAGGTACAGAAAAGGGCTGCTAGGTGGGTCACAAATAAGTGGTGGACACAGGGGGAAGAGAGAGGAGGATTTCAGACAATTAGTAATGGTGAGAGGACTGGGATGGGACACACTGCAGGAGAGGAGGAGAGTGGAGTGGCTGGTAAGGATTTTTAAGGTGGTGAAGGGGATGGGTGGGTGGGCACAACTGGGTGACAAGATACAGAGTGGTATATTCAGGGGAAGGGGTGATCATGAGTGGAAGATACAGAGGGTGGGGAAGAGGACAGAGAGAGCAAAAAACACTATGATGGTGAGAATGGTGAAGGATTGGAATGAATTGGCGAGGGGTGTGGTTGTGGTGACGGGAGCGAGGGAGTTTAGGAAAAGGTTGAAGGGGTCGGAAAATTGAGAAGAGGTAGGTTAAGCAAATCCTTGTCACAGGGCTGAGGCTCAATTGCAAGAAAAAAATTAAATAAAAAAATACAATCCTCTGATTTCTTGTGTCTTGCAGCATTATGCGAAATTAATTTCTTACGATATCGTTAAAAAAATTATATCTTCATTTAAATTGGACTTTTTGATTCATTTCAACTGGATTAAGTAAATAACTAACATTCCGATGCTTCGTAATTGTTCACTTCTTCTTAAACATTGTCAATCAAATCCAGAAACGTATCTAACAAATGCGCCATTTTTAGTACAATGTTAATGTAAACAATATTCACATTTCACTCACATTCCTCTTACACTTGATGGAATTCTGAGGGAAAACATTGACTGCACAGTCGTTGCTTCGAGTATACTCGAAGTGAAGTGTAACTGTTGCCAATAGTTGACTGGAAAAAAATATCATAACTGATTGCCACCTTCTGAATGGGCTGTTTGTCTCTGTGTAAATGGTGTTTTCACCACAAACATTAAAAATAGTGAGGACGGATTGTCGCAAATACCTTACATGTTATATAAAAATGATTGTCGTAATTATTTTCTGTTTAAGAAACTAATTTATTGTGTAAAATAAACAATACAGCGAAATGCAGTAATAGACTATATGTCTAAAAAATTGCTCCAAATAGAAGCCCTTAGTTGAAAGTTGCTATACTAGTGTATTTGTGCGTTAGTATATGTATGGCCAAGAGATAGCGGCACGAGCGTTTTATTAAATTTTTCATTTGTATCGGCAGTAAAAGTTAATTTACACAAAGCTATTATTTATGAAACATATTTCATATTTAAGGAAAATTAAAATAATATGTTTTTATCTTCTTTGTATTTGACTCGAGTCACTGCACTTGTCTCAAGTAAATTCCAAGGGAAGTGTCGGGTTCCCTCAGAATTTCCGCAGAATTCTTTCAACTTTCACTCTACTCACACTCCACTTTCGACTATGCAATGAAAAATACTCACATCTCACTCCAACTTCCCTCAAGTGTTAGGCTATCAAGTAAATTTCAATGGCAGTACCGTGTTCCCTCAGAATTTCCTTAACTTTCTCTCCACTCACGCTCCACTTGCGACTATGCAATGAAAAATACTCACATTTCACTCTCAACTTCCCTCAAGTGTCACTCGAAACGACTCTACAATCGGGCCTTAGATTAGTGTGAATCTGCCAAGTTTACACCAAACTGTATTTTTGGTTTGAACACACCACAAATGCACCATTTATACAAAAACAGACCAATTACTGAGTACTAATATTGGTGTTTACTTGCCAAGCTTTAGTAACAACACCAATTATGGTGTAAACACACCAAGTTGTTACACCAAAAATAGTGGAACATGCCAATATATTGGTGTTTCTGTTGGTATGTTTTTCCACCAGGGTGTCACTCGAAGCTACTTTGCAATCGGGCCTAAAGCTTAACAAATAATTAAAATAATTTTTTTATATTTCAATCGGAGAAACACTCATTAAAAAACTCTGATTTTTGAACCCTTAAAATTACTTTAATTCCATTTGAACTACACATGGTAATTTCTTCTGAAATTATGTTACATCACTTTGAAAGCTTTTTAAGGAATATGTTCTTTATTTCGGCCTGAAATTCAAAATATTAAGGATGTGGTAGTTATCTACACTGACAAGTTTACATAGCTAATAATTTTCAGTTTAAGTCAGCATTTTTTTACTTCCTGAATTATTTTTTCTATCATTTAAGTTATTTGGACTAAATAAATAACTGTCCTATTTAATCTCTTTAGGTTGGATTATTGTTCTTTTGTGGATGAAAGTACTAGTAATTGCTCGTTGAAACCATATGTGGCTTATTAATATAATTGAGGTCAAAACTATTAAGGGTTCATGTATGCTTTTAAGGCACAATTATCACAGCATGTTTATGCTACACCACAGTACTCAACACCCATACCACTTTACTCTATAATACACTATGTAAACAGTACACGAACCAAAATGGCTCACACAGCACATTTTTATAAAAATTCCTAAATACATTTGTAATGACACCAATGTCCTTGTATTTAAGAATACATGATTATAGTCCTACAAATAAATATTCTGCATTCTGTAAAATATATAATGTTGTTTACATGTTGGCATATTGTTGAAAATCTAACACTTTGGTATTGGTTGTTTCCAGTATGTTGGCCCAACATTGCATAGCCCACACTGTGCCAACTACGTAAAGTCTTTCGTTTGGAAGTTGACTGATGTTGGCAACAAATTTGTAAGCAGACTCTCCCAGTGACTCAAATTGTGTTTCTTTCTAAAAACATCTCCATTAGATTAGAAAATGCAAGACAATATTAAAGACAGTATTTTTTGTAAATTTTAATTTCTTGGCTAATTGTTAGGTACCAGTTGGTAAACACACTGTTGGCTATACGTATGCACCTTTACGTTGGGTTAATACTGTGTAACCCACAGTAGGCCAACCACTGAAAATATATTGTATGTAGGTTTGCTGAACATGGCATTGTTCGTAAACATTACATCAGCAAAAGATACATATTCCTTTATTATTGTAAGTTCAACAATGAAATACACATTTGTATTTCATATATCACTGATCAACATGTGGCAGCATAGAGCAATTGGTAAGGCAGTGGACTTCTAGTAACAAGGTCTCCGATATAATCGTTGACTGTGGTTTGGATCTACTTCAATTATGGTCGAATTTTTTTTATTGATTTTAATAATTTGTGTAATCCACAAGAACTCGGAAAATAAAACAATTATTAATATTGTGCATAATTGAAATTTTGTAGAGTCGATTTTGTGTGTGTATTTTTCTAGAGAAACATTGGCACAATATTGGTAAATGGTTGGCATTTCATATGGTACACACACAATTTCAACAATACAGCGACGTTGGACCAATGTAGGAATTTAGTAAGAATCCAACCGAAAATTAACGTTAGACCTACGTTGTTTCACACGACATTTCGATGTTGATCCAACGTTGCATGTCTACATCGGCCCAACGTAGCACGCAAATGTTGGGCCAACGTTGGTCCAACCAAACTTTGCTACTGGGGTAAACTCTATGATGTCTGCTCAAGTGTGCTTGTAAACCAGTAACGGAATATAAATCACAGCAGTTTGCTGGAAATGCTATAGATAATAATAATTCAGTTGAACCTCATTAATACAAACTAGAAAGGCTTTAAATTTTTACGGTTTCTAATATTGAGGTTTGTATTACCACTTCACCGGAAGTTATAGACTTATATTTACAGAAGGTTTAGCCCCAAAATACCAGCACCATGACTTCTCTGAACTACTGAACTTGATTTTATATTGTTTTTTGTATAAGGTATCTATTTTATCATTTAAGTTAATATTTAATTTTTCATTGTAGTCCAAGGGGAAATAACACCATTTTTTATTAATTAGAACTTCGAATTACCAGGGTTTGTAGTAAGGAGGCTTCACTGTAATGCTGTGTATGTTTTATTATACTACTATAATTTTAAGATTGGTCACTTCCTATAAAGTACCCCAAAAGTTAACTTTGTTTTAATTATTGCAGCTGTATTCGTAACTTTCAGCGTTTTGATAAAAATGACAAGCCACATTACTGAACAGTTTTACTGCACTAGCCATTGACTATAAAATAGGTCTGTAGACTTTCATAACCTACCTACTTGAGTTTCTTAGGCCTTGTTGAGACGTTTACATGAGAGGA
This sequence comes from Medauroidea extradentata, assembly GCA_003012365.1. NCBI lineage: Eukaryota > Metazoa > Arthropoda > Insecta > Phasmatodea > Phasmatidae > Medauroidea > Medauroidea extradentata. The sequence goes on along the minus strand of PNEQ01093303.1, from coordinate 952 downwards.
GACAAACTCATTTTTATGTAATGAGTGCAGACAAAGATAATAGAATGCTGAACTGTTCATGTACATGTCTCGACACTGCACACGCGTTCTTGTGTACACATGCATGCACACACATACACACACACAGTGGAGACATGGATAGAGATATGTTGTTAGTTTGGATTTATCACATAAATATTATTTTTTTCCCATATTTATATTAAGCTACGTATAATGCTTATCATTTTTACTTTAGTGAATGACATGTTAACTTTGTTACCTTGAATTTTTTTTCTGTACGTCATAATTTTCAGTGGAACCTATTTTATACAAACCTAATGGGACCCAACATTTTTCTGCTTGTAATATGTATTGAGGTTTATATTGTCAGTTTTTCTAGAAACTTTAAAAAGTTTATATAAAATTATTCGTTGTCATACTGTTTATCCACAAATTATATACATTCTTATCACTACAGTGACTTCTTTTTCTATAGAGCTTGATATTACATTGTTTGGCTTAGAAAGCAAATGTTTCATTCCGAATTGAAGTAAACACATTGATGCAGAAGGGTGGTTGTGGTTAGATGTTAAATTTGACCGGATAGCTCCGGTGAAGTACAGCTCAGACCTCCAGCGCGACAGTAGCAGCCAGCCCGTTGTTGGAAAATGGGCCCTCAGAAAGAGACTCAAACTTATAGGGCTACGTAGCCGTTAGCCGTGGCGTTATGGTACACACTCCTCGCTCGTCGTCGTAGGTGGTTACATAGGGGAATCTTAGGGCCGGTTGCACCATTGAGGTTTGTCACTGGATCCGAGATTGAATTCAGATTCGATCTTAGATCGAGACATACAACTGTTGCACCATGTAAGATCGAAGTTGAAACTGAGATCGACTCGAACCTTACGTCAAACCGCCAATTGTGGTGGTTTGAAGATTTCGATCCGAGATTCAAATGCCAAAAGACAAAAAT
>PNEQ01093302.1:0-25662 GCA_003012365.1 Medauroidea extradentata | reverse complement strand
ACCTTCGGAGCAGTGTTGGGCGAACCAAGAGGACTGCTGCGGCGGGCTGACAGGCGAAGAGGAGGTGCGCGACGGGAGTCGAACCGAAGACCTCAAGAGTGAAGACATCGGTGCACTCGGGGTGCTGCGCAGCACATGGTGAGCCATCACCACTTCGGACTGATAATGTTGTACATTGTCCCTATTTGAAAGCCTGTTGATTGGATATATGACTGAACTTTATTGTGAATTGTAATTTTCAATTAATTGATGGTAGACTTTTTTTGTGCTTTAATTGTCCAAGCTAATTAACGTGTCTGTGACACAGGAGTAATTGTGTGCATAACTAATTGTGTTGTGAGAGTTATAGTTGATTACTGTTTTGTGTATTTCGTAGCTTTGTGAGCTATTAAATCCAGTACTTAATTTAACTCTTATATTTCTAACTATAAGACCTCTATCCCAAAGAACTCATGGGAATTGCCCACATATAAAGTTTATGTCTCAAACTTGTAACATTATGTAATGTATTTTTGCACAGACACAATAAATTTGATGTGAAGAATTCCTAACTCCACAAATGCAACTTCAAATTCTGCACACATCATATAAGTAGTGTAGACCTTCTTGTATAAAACCGTTTGGTTGCGTGTACTTATTAATGTGTTTGGTAGGAAGCGAGCTAGAATGTAAATCGTACTGCACACGGTTATCTTTCTTAAACAAGAAGTTGAACGCCTACAGGTTAGGTGTACACCCCACGTATACAAGCCACACGAATATCCCGTACACACAGTAGTACTTGTATGCTTGCTTGAAGGCGCCTATGTTAAAAAATTAGAAAATTTTAATGTTCCTTTTTAGGGGTTGTGATTATACAAGGATTCAGATTGTTTCTACTCTTAAATAAACTGTATAAGGATAAATTAACGTACTGCATGGCCAAATAAAACGTAAAACTGACACGCACACAAGAATGTTCCTGTAAATTAGAGCCACTTCTAAACTGTTGTAGCTAGAATGCAAGACCTTGCACGCACGCTACTTGCATATACATTGGCCAGTCACCTGATGCGAATAGCTTTGAACAGTAAGATGTATACTTTCTTGTTCAATGCCGATAACCGTGTGTTCTAGACTTCAGTCTAGCGTTCCCTCTCTTGTGCACAGTTGATGTTCATTTTCATGTGCAAGAAAGATGGCCGCGTGTACATGACTTTATGCAGGGACAGACTAAATGTGTCTTAAACATCAACTTTCGTTCCACCCCGACTTTATTTAGAAAAACTTCGTCGTACGAAAGCTGTTTCTTTATATTCTGCTAGTGCAAGGAAGATAACGAAAAACACCAACATCCCTACCTGCACTAACATATAAGTCCTTGTATGCAAGCCACTACCTGGTATGCTCGGTGGGCATTCACACGACACAAGTTCACTACAAGGTGAAGTGAGTACAAAGGAGTTCTTGTTCTACAAGAATGTTGTGAAGGCCTACTAGGCACTGTGCGAGAGGCTTTACATTAATACCAGAACTTTAATTCTGCCACAGTGTGTGCTGAATATCGTCGGACAGAACGTGAGGACGGACTACGTGAGTGGCGGCGAAATACTACAGAGACCTGTGTCTTCTGGTCAGCAGAAGTATCAGACCACGCCCTCTGACTATCCTGTCACACAGCCAGTACTCAAGCTGGAGGCCTTCGCTCAGTGCTCTGGTAAGTGAACCAACACACGGCCGAATGCGTGCTAGTTGCAAGTGTGCTCTAAGTGATGCTCTACTTGCGGTTAACTAGAGACACGTGAGAAAATTACGTGGTAATAAGCCTTCTTTATTAACTCGCATGCATGAAACCCTTGCGCGAAATTAGAACAAGAAAACATCTGAATTTGTATCAGATAAGACAGATGTCCAGTTAAATATATTTTGAGGTGCATGGTAGATATGCGATTTATAAAATGTAAAAAATTAAATTTACCACTAAATATAATAGCTTGTGATTCTAATTTAAACTTTTAAAAATAAGTCTTACTGTAGTTGAGTTTTCACATCGAAATTTAAGACAGTTTTTCAGTATATAATATCACTGACAGTTTCAAAGAGGTGGTTTCTCAGTTAAAAATTAGAATGGAAAGTACACGGAATAAGTATATTCCAGAAGAGTTAACAATCCTTGAAAGAGAAGCTGGCAGAGTTTGTTACTTGCTCTAAGAGAGATAATAAAAAAAATGAAGATAGTAAATAATTTCATGTTATATGACAACATATAAATCAACAAATCAGTATGGTGATGACGATAATTTACTTGAAAAAGGGACTGAAAACCAATACCTGTTTGTGAACATAAAACTCCTTCGACAATTTCTTACTGTCCCTTGTCTGTTTTATGTTTTTACTCTTAGAGTCGCTTCTGTCCAGAAATTTCTACACGAAAGTCCAAGAACGAATCGCCGAATTTGGCCCAAGAGCAATACACTTACTGTTTGTATATGAATGTCCAGCGTTTATGCCTCGCTCCGTAGTTTTTCAGTGGTTTCGAAAATATTTTTTTAACACAAATTAATACATATATCAAATATTCATCTTACAGTTTTAGCACTCATATATCATAGTTTGTATATGAATTTACCTGTTTCAATACGTCAAACGGATTTTGAGATTTTTGCGACTGAAATATCATATATTTTGTGGTCAAAATAAGGCAAAATGAAGCAAAATAATTTTTTGCTAGCAAACTATACATTATTTTAAAAAACACCCTCCCAAAATTGTGTATCATATGACTGTACACAGTCTCAAATTTTTTCAAAGCATTTGGTTAAAAAAAAAACATTTGAGTTATTCGCAATCGTTCGAAATAAGCGGTGGATCATGGCCTTAATGAGTATTTTAATGGGAAAAAGATGTGAATGTAACGTTCTTTAGAATATTAAATATCTATCTCTGATTATCATACATGAAAAAATATCTCCAAAAACGACACTTAGAACTAGTTACACTCTTCTTAAATACACATATTTTTGTTCGGGAGTCATCAGTCAACGTTTGTACGTGTTTAACACCCGATCTACATCACATCACAGTATTTGTACATTAAATAATTAATCGAAACTTGTGATTCAACACATTCAAAGAAAGTTCAGAAGATGAAATTGAACATTCTTCTGTCGTCTTTCCGTTAAATTTTTCCTATTCGTATTTTATGTAGATATATATAGGCCCTTCTTCTGCCATTTTGCATCAATAACGTTTTTCACATTTACACAGTTTAACTGTTAGATATAATCAAAGTTCACAAATAACCAATACACTATTCAACTATGCTAAACTCGATATTTGTCCATTCCTAAATGAAAGTGCACATGCTCACGACTCTTAAATAAATGCACATTCAATTAATGTTCAAATGATAGTTTAATTGTTTGCTCTCTAACATCCAAAACACTACCTTTAATGTAAGTCAAATTTGCTTCAGTACCAGGTCCTAAACATTGCTAACAGCAATACGTTACACTGCTAAGCGCTACACTTGAGCGATATTTATTGTGTTTATAGGCCATTCACGGTAAAGTGAGCACTGCATAAAGTTTTACCGTTTCGCAGCCATATTTACTATTTTTAATACGAAAACTTCTTTGTAACTAAAAACCAGTGTAAACGATTCAACACTATCAAAAGTTAACCTCTATAGGCACAATAAAACATATTTTTAATTAATTACAAGTTCTGCTGAGTGCTCAATTTACAGTGAACAGCCTATATGTAATAACTAGAACTGCACAGGTGTTGTGTTGCAGGAGAGGCGGAGTACATAGAAGACAGGCCGAGAGTGCCTGGCGAACTGTATGCAGCTCTTGTTCTCACTACTCAGCCTTCTGGGAACGTAGACAACATAGATGCTTCTGAGGCATTGGTGAGTTTTCTTTACCTTCAGCTAAGTTACAAGGCTGGTACATTTGTTCCTGGTCAGTTAATACACAGTCTAACCTTTCCTGTACATAGAGCATATAATTAAAAATATTATGACTGAGATGCCATCGGTAATATTGCTACTGGCTCGAAAGTTGGTGCGAATTCCTAATCTCTATATATGAAATGAAGTGCCCCACTCACTCATCAACGCACAGCCCAAACCGCTGGACCTAGAAACGTGAAGTTTTCAGCGTAGCTTCCCCTCATGGCATAGGCACCAATTAAGGAAGGATTTTACGAAAATCTAAAATTAAAGGGGTGAAAAGAGGCAAAACTTGTTTTCGAGAAATTCTCGATAACTCTCTAACCTGACGATATATTGTTAATATTTTTACTTCAAAACATAGTCTAAGAAAATGCATATTTAATTTTTTTTCAATTTTTCCAAATTCGGAAATTAAGTGGGTGAAAAGCCGTTAAATGTGTTTTCAATAAATCCTATATTTGTCTTAAATCACTCAAGATATCGAGGTGATCTTTGCATAAGAATGGTGCTCATGTAAAGGTTTAAATAGTGGTTTTAGGATTTTTTTAAATTCGTCCTTGAAAGCTATTTAAAAAAAATTAATGTGTTTTCAGTTAATCATCCATATGTCCTGAACCATTTGAGATATCGAGGTGGTTTTTGCTTTAAAATGAAGCTTACGTAAATACCTAAAAAGTTATTTCAGGATTCTTCAATAGTTGTTCTTGAAAGCAGGTAAAAATAAATAAAACGTGCTTCCAAGTAATCATCCGAATCTCCAAACCATTTGAGATATCGAGGTTGTTTTTGCTTTAAAATGTAACTTACGTAAATATTTAAAAACAGAACTCAGGAATTTTTTGAAATTCGATAATTACGGGTGTGAAAAGTAGTAAATTGTTACAGAACTCCAGAAAAGTGAATATTGACCACGGTGAAATATCTCAAATGTTGCAATTGGTATCTTCAAAAGACAGTTATTGATTATCATAGAAAAATTAAGATGAATTAAAAACAGCGAGGTTCTGCAATTAAAGTACGCTCAGCGAAGTGTACTGGAAAAAGCTGTTTGTATTTGTTGTATTACCTAACAGCTAGCTTCATATTTCTTTGCTTTCAAACATTATTCGGGGAGGTGTTGTGTTTCATTACGAACTTCTAGATTGGTGTACTGATCGATGTTTTTCTGCGTAGGTACGTAAATTTATACAAACCAATTTAAGGTAATTCGCAAATTAAAGATATACAGAGAATACAGTAACACCATCAATTAATACGTAATTAAAAGTTAGTTATGTACACGCGGGCGAAGCCGCAACGGGACAGCTAGTTGTATTAAAAATAATAAAACAATTTTACAATAATTAAAAAAGTTTTAGTAGGTTCTTTTGCCACGGCATGTTTATTATAATTATTAAAGTGTGCTTGCAATAACGGTTCATTAAATATAGATATCCTTATAGTCATTAATATTCTGGAGAGGAGAGTTATAGAACTTCTTAGGTTTACTGTATGTCCAGGCATCTTGCTACATTTACATCTAAATAACGTTCCGTTTATTTTTAATCTATAAAAATCGAAGCATTTTTAAGTTCAGATTAGATGCTGAAGTGAAATTAAAAGATAGCGCAAGTATATATAGTTTTATTCCCACATAATAATTTAACTAGTATATGGACTGAGAAAGTAGAGTTATGCAGTAATGGATACATAGTTCTCTAATAAGGATATATTTATATCGAATACTTCAAATAGTTTGTTCTAACCACCAAAAGCATTACATGTCTTGTGAGAATACAGTATGAGAGGAAAAACTACATTCTCCTTGTCGCTCTTTAAATCTTTCAAATACAATTCAACAGCTACGCTTACTTTAGCTGAAATATGACTAATTATAAAACACGTTTAGATAAGGCTTTTATAATAGGAGAACTATTCGAAACATAGTAATAAATAACAATAACAGAGTAGTAAATACAGTCCAATACTTTGGCAAAATTAATGTTGTCTCGAAACTCACACTTGTATTATTTTGGGTAAATCATATATTTAGAATATTAATAACACTTTAATAATATTAAATAATAATAATAATAATTTTCAACTCCCTTGTTAGTCCAATTTATTTGAACTCTCTGCTTTGCGACTACAAAGTACATGAAACAAGGTATTTACTGCAAAAACGAAGTGCATTCTTTATAGGCAACTGGGTGATCCCTGTCCGTGTCTCCTCAAAAGAAATCGCTCAACACATATCAGTGCTAAACAACCGCTGACTGGCTGATTGCTCACTTACAGTGCCGATTTCTCAAGTTCGACGGACTTTTCTTATCGCAAAATTGCGTGTGAAACACATATTACAGCTGAAAACGATGGCTAACTAACTGAAGTCTTTAAGCAGTCAACGTTAAAAATTAAAATAATAATAATAACAATCCTTGAGAATGGCATTTGTCAGATTAAAGATTTATTTAGCACGATCTCCTTCGCCGTAACCGAAAAGCCATTCTTCACACTGGCAAAATGTTAACTATAGACTGTTGTCGGTAGTAAGAACTTTTGGAAACAGTATTGTCAAGAGTGATAATAAAAAAAAAGTATATTTATTAACCTTCTTCCTGACGAAAACTTGAGCTAATAAGATCACCTTCATAATTTGTGACTGTGCGATTGTCTGTGTGTGTTCGAGTGCGTATGAATGACTCTCCCTTAAAAATTTTGAACACATGGACTGAATTTCAGTGAACTTGAATTCATAAGAACTTAGTAAGCTGATTTGACTTTTTTGTATTATTTTCATGTAGTGTTAGTTTTTTTTCAACGTGGTGGCCATTTACGTATATTTTTATCACATGTAATATCTGATGAACCATTTTTCAAAATTTCATCAACCTCAGTATACATATAGTAAGGCCGTTTGACTTATGTGTTTTGTTCATGGTGCGGTCATTATTATCAAAATGATGCCCTAGACATTTTATGTATAATCTATCGTTAAAAATTTACCAATTTTTAAAATTGTATATTCAACATTTTGTTAGGAAACGCCTTCAACAGCACCATTTTGAACCTTAAAAACTAAACTTTTCCGGGGGACAGCTCCCAACCCCCCCCCCCTTTTTTTTTTCTTTGACTCGGAATGGGGTATAGCTACTTTTAAGGAATTGCGACTCTCCCCCCTTCCCACTAAAAGAAAACATGGACCTGGATCCGCTCCTGTATGTAATACAAAAGTTACCTGCCACGATAAGCGGGTGAAAATTAATTTCGGTCATTACATATTATCTGAAGCAGACACGTAATTAAAAGCTGAATTGCACAGTAAGTCAAGGAATACAACGTGTAAGCTATCGCTTGCTTTAAACGTCTTTTGTGGGGGGAGGGGGGAGATTTCCTGTTTCCGCGTGAGTTTGACTAACATTTATTTGCACTTGAAATCTAAAGTAGCGAAAGTGTCATATTGATACGGTGCTAAGTTAATAGTTCTACATTCTAAGTGTTACGCATGGAGATGATACGTTATGCTGGCAATTGGTTTCTATTTTCCAGGCATATCCAGGAGTAGTAGCTTTCTACAGCGCCCAAGACATACCTGGTCGTAATAACATCACACCTAACCCAACATTGTTTACTGTGGAAGACGAAGAGGTACGTAATACATTATCGTGCTTGGAGTCAGTTTTACTCTAAACATAGTACACAGTAAAATTACTTCGTAGGTAAATAATCCTCTCTCATTGTTTGTTATTCTATAAACTTTCATGGAACCTAGCAATATTGAGTTTGTTGTTTAATGTCGACACTTTTTCTGAAAACATCACTAGAAAATTATTTATATATCTGTATAAATGCACATACAATGTGTTTACAATATATATTACTTCAGATTTTCATAACCAAAAATAAAATACGATTTCATAAAAATACTACAAGGTAACAATTTCAGTAGAAAATAATTCTTCGTAAGCATTCGTTCATGATCTGTTTAAAAAATAAAGACTGTATGAAAGTTTAACAGCTAAACATTGTTCGTATTTTTACCATAATTTATTTTTATTTTTTTAAAATTAAGTAGCTCGTAAATTCACAGTTTTACCCATTACAAAAATTTAATTACTTGGTATTATTAGTAGATGTTTACGTTTTACGAAATATGTGCTCTGCTGCTCGTTCGTCAGCTTTACACATACACGTAATGTTTACACTGATTGCGATATCTGGAAGAGACGCAAAGACTATATAATGATTTATTATTATTAAGAATCATTCACTGACTGGTATTAATTCGCCACTCCGCATAAGTACCGTGTTATCACAGCTTGAGAATGAATGAAATGCTTACGCCCCGCATGTATCTCAGTTACACCTTTTTAAATATAAGAACTTCCAGAGAAGTAGAGGTCATCGTGATGAAGCGATCAGAGCACTCGTCTCTCACTACAACGATCAGTGTTCGAGTACCAGCGAGGCCGGCCCAGTATGTAGGAAACGTGGCGGACGTTGTCGTTGGTATTCTCGGTGAACTCCCGTTTCCCTCGCCCCTCACGTGGCATAGCTACATATCATTTCACACGGTTCGGTCTATGTATTCTGTTTCGTATAACTTCCATAAAATTTTACAGCTACATATGGGTAATAACGTTTGATAATTTGTAATATGCTGTACGATGTAAGACAACATTTACAATACATAGGGTGAAATTGACATCTATGTCATATTGTAGAACTTATTTTTTTACACTTTGACTTATAATAAAAAATATTAAAAACATTGCTCATAGGTGTCTGTCACGTTTTTACCTAAGTTATGCGAAACAAAGTGTAGCCTACCTACAGACACCCAGCTCAGAAGACTGTAAAATCAGGGATGTGAATCCACGTTCTTGGGCCCCCTTCTATAGATGCTAATTATTATTATTTTATCCAGGAAATCCCAAAGTTACTTTATCCGCTCACGAATGCCACCATTTCATAAATTGTTGCCTTTAAGGTGACGTCTCACCACTCATGTTCAATTTACTATTAACTAAGAACCATAACATAATTTTAATTCAAACTACTAAATGTGTCTTATCATAACGCTTCAGCAGTTTACAAATGCCTTCGAGTTTAGTTAATAATTGTTACACCCCAATTGTCCATTGACAATGTAACGACATATTACGAATTGAAAATAATATTTGACAAACTACGTAATAAATGCGTCGTCTGCGGACGACATGGATTTATCGGATTATCGTAAGATAGTGTAAGTTAGCTAAAATTATATATTTTAAATAAGTTTTCCTAAGCAACCAAAATAAACTAAAACCAGATAGTACCAATAAGCTTTCTGATGTTCCACATAGCTGTGCTGAACACGCACTTTGCTGGTGGAATTACACATCAGAAAATGGTTCTTTTCCAGCTTACCCAATATCTTGTTTGAATGAGAAGTTCAAAGTTCTAGAATTATTGTTAGCAATATTTGTGAAGGTCCGTATTCTTACGCGTAGAGTATATCCAGTGATGTAAATAAACATTAAGGTTCATCTCCGGAATGATAACACATTTCCATCTAACTGAATGAACCAATGATTTTGACATGCCCCTGCGTACGAGTTTTGCCAGGTCGCTGAAATCCCAAAATAACAAAAAAGGACTAGGCCCGAGAAAATAAACACAAACAAAGAAGGAACTAGTTTCTGGAACAGCCATTCTACTGAACCTCCTCAGTCTGTGTGTGCCTGGGAAGGGAACATATACAAGAACACGCCATTTACCCGAAAATCGTTTTCCCGATAGCATAGGTAAAACGACATTCGACAAAATGACTTTCAGGCAAAAGAACTTTCGGTAAAATGGCTTTTCGGATGAATAATTTTCAGCAAATACGATTTTCAGCACAATAAATTTCGGTAAAATAATTTTTGGCAAAATGATTTTTACGCAAAAAAAATAGAGCTGAAAGTATTATTCTGGAAAGCGATATTCGGGAAAATGTCACGCGTCCACAGATACAAACTTCTGAGACGCCACAACTGTTGTCTAAGGAAGCCTGCTGATATCCACTCTGTTATTTTGTTGTGTTGTCAGTGAAAACACCCATTTCAGTACCGGTAATTATGTTCATTGGTCTTATACTAGTTATTTTCGTGTAGTTTAGTCACGATATTACGATTCATGTTTTGTTTGGCAACATGTTTGGTCTTCGCCTTCCAGAAACTGCCGACTATAATTTTACCTCGGATTTACATTAATCTAATTTATTTGTTTACAGAAGTAATCCCGGCTAGTTTTTTTTTACTATTTTTTTTCTCGTACTTACTTATTTTGCGTTAGGCTTAGGCCTACTCTTAGTTTTCAGCGACTAGGCATAATTCGCTCAGTCAAAAATTATGGTTCAAATTGTCACACAACCCCACCACAATAATCGTTCAAAGATCACACACCTATGTTGTTAACTCGCTTAAATATTTATTAAATGCATGTTACGGTAACAGATTTTTAAAAAATTGTATCGGAATTTTGTCACTAAAGATATTTGAAAGTCTATGCTCATATGTGAAAACTAATTGAAAGAGAGAGCTGGTTTCACATGACGCAAGAGAAACCAATTAATTTCTGTTTAATAAAAGTGTTTCCTGACCTACTTTATTCAGATTAAAAGAAAATAATAAGTTTCTTAAGTGCCTTTGGGAATTATCGTTTAAAATATTATATCTGCCACCTCAACAGCCAACAAATACGATCTTGGCAGTGTGCTGAAACATTATTTGGTTAAATCCATCTTCTTCAGATCGATTACGGATCTGTTTTGATTCCGTCATATCTAGAAAGTGACTTGGGTCTGACAACAAAATGTGACCACATTACAAGTTTAGCAAAAACGCTATATGTGGGCAATTCTATGAGCTCTTTGGGATAGAGGTCTTATAATTAGAAATAAAAGAGTTGAATTAAGTCGTTGATTTACTAGCTCACAAAGCTTACAAAAATACACAAAACAGCAATCTACCATAACTTTCTCAACACCCTTAATTATGCACATAATTACTACTGTGCCACAGAAACGTTAATTAATTTTGACAATTAAAACACAAAAATATATCTACCATCAATTAAGTAAAGACTACAAACCACCATAAAAATTCAGTCGCATATCCAATCAACAGTTTCTCAAATAGTGACAATGTACAACCTTATCAGTCCGAAGTGGTGATGGCTCACCAAGTACTGCGCAGCACCCCGAGTGCAAAACTGTCTTAACTCCTGAGGTCTTCGGTTCGACTCCCGTTGCGCACCTCTTTGTTGTCCGTCGACCCTCTGCACCAGTCCTCTTGTTCCGCCCAATACTGCTCCGAAGGTATGAGCCTGTAGCTTCACAGTAGACTCTGACGTCACCAAGATGTCTTCACCAGTCTCTCTCCACAGGCATAGCACCTTCCTCTAGCACGACCAATAGCGAACTCTCCCCAACGCCGGAAAATCATCACAGCCGAAGCTCAGCGCGGGGGAAGTACAAATCCCTGGGAGGATTTTTGTCCTCCCATCAGTTTATCATGAGTCGAGTCAGGGTTGGGGACGGCTATCCCGTCCCGCCCCGCTGTCCTTCATATGAACTGTATTATATCCAGCGGCTACTTCTGACTTCTTCACAAAGATTCACTCATACAGTGAACTCAATATGTAAGTTACCTATCCATATTTCAATTAGGACAATATTAACTTAAGTGAATGGTGCTACTTTTAGCTTATCTCAATTCGGCTACGTGTCGCATAGGTGGCCTCATATTTGAAAGATAACATTAATTAAAGTATAATGCATACCTTGACAACCTCAGCGTATTAGTAGGCCTACGCTAACTTCTTAAATTATACTGTTAACGCAGAAAACGTACAGGAGGTTCAAGAAATTTGCTAAAGGAATTATTTTCATACCCATCACAAAAGCACAAGTGAATTTATGTACTGAGAAAACGTACACTGCACGCAAATATCGTAATTATTTAATCTGCACTCACAAAACTTGAAACTGAATCCCCTTTCATTTGTTAAAAAAAAAAAAAGCAAATTACATTCACATATAAGGAAAAATTCCTTACTTAAGAAATACTTTTACGTGAATTTGAGCATACATTTTTACTATAACTGTACATATAACACGACAATCTAAATATATTAAAATTTATATAGTGCTTGGATTCGAACTACAAAACTTTTCCATTAGCAGTCTATTACGCTTACCACTCAGCTATTGATAATTTCTGACGGACATATTTTTTACTTCGATTAAACCATTGTTTGCAATATAACAATCTGTGTACATCGTAAAATAATTCCTTCGTAAGCTTTTGGAACAATTTCAATAAAAGTGATAACCAATCTTGAGAGTTGTCCTAATTTTAAGGCAATGCTCTCTTTATTTTAACATTGACGCAAAGAGCTCAAATTATTTTTACAGATTTTTTTGAATTCGAAACTCTCGGGAGCTATGTAATGCACTATATAACACTATATAGTAGGCTTCTGCGAAATTCGTACAAAAAAGTAAAAAATTTTTATTTCGGCTTATTTGCAAACAGAATATTGCAATAATTAGTTTTAAAAATATATAAAACTCTTTGGGGTTTTTGCTATTAAAATTAGTTACAAAATCAATATGTGTTAATGTCAAAACCTTATAGCGATTCTTTAATATATATTTATATATATATATATATATATATATATATATATATATATATATATATATATATATATATAATGTAATTTGAAACGTATTACCGAAAATTTATGCTTTCATAATTTTATACAAAACAGTTTTGATCAGTGTGATTATGTGCACGTACAGATTGGCGGTGTGCTTTATTTCACTTGTAACACTGGCACTTGATTGGTCGCAGCTGTTCTGTAGCGGCAAAGTGCTGTACCACGGCCAACCACTTGGAGTGCTTGTGGCGAAGACGCGCCACGCAGCCAACATAGCCAAGCTGCTGGTCAAGGTCGAGTACAGTGGAGTCACCCTACCCATAATACACATCAGGGATGCCATCCCTCCACCAGACAGACGATGGAAGACCAGCAACACACATTCCAACAAACATTCATTCCATTTCAATACCAAAAATACAGGTTGGTTATAATGATTGTACTTTTTGTAATGAACAATAATATATAAGGGGACATTCTATTGTCAAAAAATACAGGACGGTGTATTTTGAAACGTGGTATTTATTTTCATGTAAACAAAAATGCTAATCAAAACTTGTTATACCACACGTTTAGAATATTCAGATTGGATTACATGGTCTATACCCAGGAAATACAAAGTGACGCCTAACACTGGCTGTCCGCAAGCTATCCGAACTGTAGTCAAATGTCTACAACATGATAAATACAGCGGGCAGTTAAACAGTAAGATGTCGTTTTAGGATAAACGTTAGCCATCGTGAAAATGACTTGGGTCCGCTGTCTTTTTATATGACACTAATGACAGGCAAACATACTCCAGGTCATCTACAGACCGCGGTGATATGTCACGAAACAGACTTACAAGGACATCAGCAAGAGTATGCCGGGCCATTAACGCCGCAGTGGCTATCTGTCGCGCAAACGGCACTGGCCCAGTTTCTTTTGAAGGACGCTTAAAATATATCGGCATGTTAATCCGAAACTTTAGCGACACAATGTCCTATTTCCGACTGCGGTTATCAGTGGCGAAAAAAAAAAAACTCCGTTGTCTTCAAAGAACACTTAGAAGATATCGGTATGAAGATACCAGAAAGTTAATGGCACAGTGTTTTGTTTTTGACATTGGTTACCTGTTACAAAAAATATAATAGCTTGCTGTCTTGTTCAGAACAGTTAAAAGTTATCGGTAGGATATCCTTGCGCCATCCGGGACAGAGTGATTTTATAAGGCGGCAGTATTCAGTCGCAACAAAGATACCAGCCTGCTGTCACTGCAAGGACACTAAAAATGTATTGGCAAGAAGATACCAAGCAGTTTAAGGCGCTATAATTTCTTAGACAGCGGATAATTATCGCGAAAAATATACCGACCCGCTGCCCTTTTAAGGACACTTCTGGCCAAATGATACTGGGCCATTTCCATTTTCGTGAAGCAGTTATCTGTCACGATAAAGATCCCGGCTTATAGTATTTTAAGGACACTCAAAAGATATTACCAGGAATATACCAGGCCATTAGTGGCGTGGTGTACTTTTTCAGACTGCTGTAATCTCTCTTTTTAAGGACATATACATTATTGGCGAATAATGCCAGGCCATTAACAGTGCAGTATCCTTTTTCACACAGTGGATTTCTGTCTCTGAAAAGATACAGACCTGCTGTATTTTAAGGACATCTTAAATACACCTTAGGAACTTAGCACGAACATTGACTTTCTGTGTCTGAACTGAGATGGTTAGCAGCTTGTTTCTAAATAAAAGTTATTTTTACATGACATATTTATTTCCATGTATATTTCTGGCACTTGGTAGTAATTAAATGGTTATTGGTTTAATAATAAACTACTAATATACAGTAAGACACCCCAAAATAAACAAACCGTCTGCAAACTCATGCCAACATCATCTCGATGCCACGAGAAGTTACTTGTTAATATGTATACTTATATCACCCAAAAACTTCAACAAGGAGGCATGGCATAGTTGTTAACAGGACGGACTAAAAATCAGAGGATCGTTAGCTCGAACTGGTTACATTGCAGTGAGAAAGCCCCAAATTTTATACTATGTAACAATAATAATTATACAGTAACACATAATAAAAGAACAGAAAATACATATTTGAAGCACACGTGAAACTTTTTAAAAATACATTTATGTTGATGTTCGGCCATCACCTACCATCCATCTTCTCGAAACTCAACCCTCACCAGCATGCTATCTTTTCGACACTCAGCCATCGCCGGCCCGCTGTCTGTTCGGCACTCAGCTGTCATTGGCCCGTTGTGTTTCGACACTCAGCCAACACCAGCCCATTATATTTTCCACACTTAGGGTCGTATCTATAAACGGTTTTCGAATGACAACTAACTGCTCACCAATGCTTTCTCTATGGGGACAGCAGTTGGTTGTCATTCGAAAGTCGTTTATAGATACGACCCTTAGTCGTCACCGACTTGTTGTCTTTCTGACACTTAGCCATCACCAACCGGCTGTCTTGCGACACCAGTCCTCCATCTTCTTTGTATATTGCAAAATTTATATTTGTTATTTTGCTGGTAGCAGTCCTGTGCCCTTATGACATGACAGCTGACTGTCAGCCGCTGGTCCAAATAGACACCGTCCCAGTACCGAAAAAATGTCAGTCTGGCTTGCCATTGGTTGCCCACTTCTGGCCCGTACTTTCTGTGTTTGCTGTGTAATTAATGTTGAAAATATCTTCCTACCTGCATAATAACAATTCAGCAAGTGGCTACATGTTACTAGTCGCTTGGTGGATAATGCTTGTGCCAATACTGTTGAACTCATATGTAATACCGCGCGTTAAAAAGTCCTCGCTCTCTCTCTCTCTCTCGCTCTCTGCGGGCATGTCACTCTCTGAAATAACTCAGCTTCGGCCATCCTGACCCGGCTCCAGTTTTCCCGATTTCTGTTTCCCAGGACTTCCCTTAATCGTTCCAGGTTGAGGCTGGGATTGTTCCATAAATAGGCCCTCGCCTACTACTATCATTATCCCTATGTATCACTAGCAAGGCATTATGTTGTTTGAGGCAATGTAAAGTGGCCAAAAATAATGAATAATAAATAAAACACATTGCATAAAATGTCCACGGTAGCAAAATACGAAGATCTAGATGACCACAGGTTATTGGAAATTATCTGGTGGTCAAAACGTGCAATTGTATGCCACGGAGACGTGTAACGTAACGCATGGGGCCACCATTTTGTCGCCAATTATCTTGACACACATTGACGTCCCATTTGCTGAAGAAAATCTATTAAAATCCGTCGCTTCGTTGCAGTATCCACAGTCTATTTTTAAAAAATTTCCACCAATATTCCATGTGCGGAGATTACGTTCCAAATGGCGACTGTTATGGGGTGCATAGGCACTTCGCGATCGATATGTGAATGTTCGGATGTCTAATAGCATGAGTATGTGAGATCACAAATATACATAAGTGAAGCCATGCTTCACTGTATAACCATGTGATGGACATTCCTGGATTTTGCACAGCGAGCGCCTGAAACCAAGGACAATAATTCTGTATTGTATACTTAACGGCTTCCTACAACTTATGGACACATTTGACCAGAACTGATTTTCATTTGAGCACAATTTACACCTTCCAGACGCAATGAGAACTTGCATACATCCGTTTTATTGCTAAAAACGCCTGTGATAAATAGGATAACTACTCCTGCCGTGCCCACAGCAACTGTGGGCAGATAATATGAACTATGTTTGCCACTTTAACCCAACAGATAGTTATTGTTCAATATTTGCGTACCATAGACAATATTGTCTTCCTCGAGGAGAGAGGAGTTTGCGAACACTTAAAATATGTGGTGTATAGTTTGTTTGAACGTTAATTTAATTTGAAATCCAGTACTGATCTGCAAGAAATAGTTGTTGTTGAAACATTAGCTGATTTGTCACAGCAACTAGCACACAATAACAAACAGTTTCAGGATAACAAGTCCCCGCAAATTTGGATCAAACGTGACATGATCCAAAACGCTGCTCTAATTGTTGGCCAAATTGTTGTCGATTTTGTTTCAAATTTTAGAAGTCAAAGTGCCAGACCAATGTCAGAATGCATTGTACCCACACCTAGCATATGTACTTGATGTTCATTTTTAAAAGAAACTGTCTGTCCTACGCATTTGCAACAAGAGGAACTTTTTTATAATGCATGGCATGCTCGTCAGTTATTCGTCCTCAAATAACTTCATATCCTGCCTGCGCAAAGGTTTACGACATACAAGGGTGGTCACCCCCGTGATTTTCATAACGGAAGGAAAGTTTAAACGAGGAGCTGCTGTGGGATGACAGATTTTATTAACATAAACAGTGTTCTGGATTTTTGTCCTTTTATCTCGCATGGTTTCCGAATTTATTCAGAAATCACTGTTTCAAATTCCAATTTTCAAGGGCTTATTGTTCCCTTCATATTAGATTTTTGCGATACATGTTCTACAAGTATTCTACTTATTTTTTAATACCGGTTCACATACCAAAGTTTGTGGAATTCAGATACACCGATACTGTGTTTGTTTGTTATGTATATAATTTCATTTGCCTTTCTGGCGCAGCCTTATTTTTACCACGGAAGAGTTATTTTTAGCTTAAAATATCTGTATATAGTCTTGTTTACACAATTAATGCGAAATTAAATTACAGTCGACAAGAAGAAATGCCGCAAATATATGTATTTGCTGGTTGCCACTAAAATATATTTTAAAGTAATACACAGGTTGATAATATAAACCAACATTCAGTTATATGTCAATGAGTAATAACTGACATGAAACTGTCCTAAGTCACCAGTGAACGCTACATAACATATAATCTTTGCCAAAGACGTATTCAGACGCCTTTAAATTAAGGCCAAACAAGAAATTCCTAATAACCTATTTAATTTTATTCTCTGCCACTGAATTTTTTGTGTCTTTTCGTATTGATAATATTTAACACTAAAAGATAATAAATATATTTCACACCATGGACAGTTAGTTGACTTGCATATGTTAGGTAAACAAGAAAAAAAAAGTGAATTTCAAACTCTGACTCAAGGGGCTCTCTGTGTCCTGCGCTAAGACTAATTCTACAACCGGTTACGAAGCTCAATGTTTTGTTTGGCACAGGGCAATTTCCCCATTTGTTCTGCCTTTGTCGGTAAGGGTTGCTTATGTTAGAGCTTGTGGAGAAATCTTCGTCCTTTGGCAATGATTGGTTTTTGCATCCGAAGTTCACTACATTGCGCTAGCATCAAATGGACTCCTAACCTTTACCAGCGCTACCAACCGTTGAAAATGTCCACTGCCAAACTCGTCCATAGTAGTTTGATTATGTTCCTAATCTCTAATATAAATAACCTTACCTGCGTTTAATTTCTTTGCCTGCCTAGCTCGTAACATAGGAGTTTAGATGGAAAACTGGTCTTATTGATACTTGCCCTACGCATTGCATTTCAGATACATTCACAGAAAACTATTACAGCCAGATGTACCACTCTCACTCTCACTAACACACACTTACACACACTCAGACTAATGTTAGTTTCAACTATTCCTTAGTCGCATCACAAGGCTCGGATACCAGGTATCTTTGTGTGGAGTGCCTCCCGCGCATTTGTTGATTTCAACTGCTACATGATTCTGCACTTTAACAAAGAGATGTGGTTCTTAGCTGACTCGCTTGAATCCGTTGCCATTCAAACAAAAACAAACCGTTGAAATTTTTCCTTGAGATTCTCTTAAGTAAACTGCGTTATCATACTACTTAATGAGAACCATATAATGTATTCTTTCTCTTTAAGGAGCGAAAACTTTGGGTAGGTAATACAGACGTTTTGTGCATTCAATTGAGCTTACAAGTGGACGTTTTATACTCTTTATGCTTGTGCATGTAGATGCGTTACACTTTGGTGACACACATGCACATCACAGAATTTCAGTGTTACATTATAAACTCGTTATTTTTACATTAAGGAAAAATAACATATTATTTTCTGTAAAATTATTCTTACTTCGTATTACCTGACGAATCACGGAAATCCTTGTCGCCTACTACAGTTTCACTTTATAAATAATTTTAATTTTTACTTATTAAATATAAGTTTGGTGTTGAAGTCAGTGAACACCACCTTGCGTGCTCCTGAACATGAACATGTTTTCATAACTACAGGTTCCATAATCTGTCAGTGGTCACAGCTACACGGTTCGTTGTACCGGAGGGGTTCATTCATGCTATGTTTTCATATTTATAATTTTAAATGTAATGTGCGAAATATATATTTTATTAGTTGAGTCATCCGCATACAAGCACATTTGTATTATCTGAATACAAACATAATATACAAGCTACTCTGATTCTACGAGCAAATTGCTCTAGTGTCAATCCATTCCAGTAAACAGATAACATTCTTAAAGTCAGTTATTCATCATTCCTGCCAATAACATTTGCTTGTTTTCAAATATAAGTTTGGAAACTTAGCAAGACGACAGTACAAGGCCACTCTACTTATTAATATTTTTACAAACAGAACAATAGGAATTGTAGTTTGAGAGGAAAGCTCACAACGTGATCACTTACAGAATTTTACGTCTAAACTGAACTATGCTCATTCGCTCCATCATTTCCTAGTTTGGAATATTGGAATGTCGAACAATTTATACGAACGCGTGAGCTTTCCAAATGTTGTGCAAGATTGCAAGCCACCATGTTCCTCGCCTCTTTACGTAAAAACCGAGGTGTAAATATCTTAATAAATGAAAAGGGTTTGACTTATAGTATGCGCATAACCACTTTACGGAGCCAAACAAACTCCACTGACTAGCTTTAAACGTTGAGGAGCACGTCTTCCAGTTCAAAGCAGCATCAGTATGTATTGGCAGCAGCGCTCAATAATTTAATGCAATCAGTTCAGTCTCAAATACAAGTACAAGAATATAACAAAGGCAGCACCTAGAATAAATGGAACCAAAATTCGTAGTAAGCTGCGGCACTAAGAGGTACAGTGAAGCTATAAAGCATGTGTTTGAGTAGATGTTGAGTACAAGCAAAAACATAACTGTTTTAAATATGTATAAAATTCCTGCTGATGTTAATAATTAATACGTTTTCTTTCTTATTTGTTTTAAATAATCATACAGCTCGATAGCAAAAGAGGTAAATAAATACCAGCAGTAAATTCGCATAATTTACAAAAAATATTACCACACGATGAACGAAAGACACGAGACAGCTGGGCAGTCAAGTTTCTTTTGCGTAAAATTATAATAAAACGTAGAAAAAATTGTGAAATTTTTAACGAAAACCTACTTCATTTTGTTGCAGATTTCAGTTATTCATTTTTTTCTGAATAATTGCTCCTTGTTTTCATGGTAACAAATTTTTCAGAAAATTAAGGTTCCTGACTTTCTACAAATGAAAATATTGAATTAACTATGGGAGTGTGACAAAAAGTATTGACGTTATTCTATAATAAAAGCCACGTTCTAAGTCATTGTGATGTTTTCTTTAAGTAAACCTGTAAGTCGTGTCTCACATCGTCAACCACATAAATGACACTTGCAGATGCAGTCACACACACGGTGGAAGGAAACTTCAACATGGGGTTCCAGTACCACTATCACATGGAGACACAGAACTGTTGCGTCGTGCCTACAGAAGATGGGTTTGAAGTGCATGCCTCAACTCAGTGGATGGACTTGTGTCAGTGGGGCATAGCGACAGTTCTCGGTATTCCAGAGCACAGGTAGGTCACGGCACTGTTTTAACACCATTACATAGGAATTTGAATGACTAGTCCTTCCCTACTATATTAATTTAAAAGATTCGTTAAATACTATGAGTTTCGTGGGATAGGGAACGCACGTTAAGGTAGCCGCCCGAAGAGATGTATTTTGCGCGTTCGAGACTTATTAATGCGGAAGCGTCAAGGACAACACGGCACGCGCATCACGATTGTAACTTATAAAACACGGTGCACTAAAATTTCCACGCCTGAAAAGTAACGTAAAAACGCTTATTTTTTGCCATTTTCGTTTCCTATAAAATAAATTCTAAAGGTTACTGGATAACCTGACAGGGATACAGACGTCTAGAATTATTTGAAAACATTCCTGTCACTTAAGCACGTTGAGCAGATTTCTAATAAACGCCTAGCTGCCGAATTTCTGCACACGAATCAGCGGACTGATTAGTCGACCACCTTAATTAAGACCTATAAACATATGTAAAGTGGTTTAAGTAAAACTACACATGTCTGTTTTTTTTGAAGGATTGTAGGTATTGCACCCAAGCGCACATAATAAATCTGTCCACAAAATCAAATTCGTTATGCTGTTTATTGTGCCAGTAGTAGGACTTGGGTGTTTTTAACTTCATGAGTAGGGTGCTGTTAGATTCTCTTGAGTGCAATATATAAATATATAGAAATAATGAGTTTGAATAGTTTTACCTTTAAACCCACGGTGAGATACAGGTATTGAAACCAACAGAAACGGAAACGGTTGAAGTAATCGTTGCAGGTAGGGTTTTGTTGTATTATTCAGTTGTATATTCGACACTACTGCGACATTTAGCAAGATCCTCTGTATGGAGTTGTGCTAACTATACCATATAAAATAGAGCATATGCTTAATGTTATCTTTTCTGAATAGTTCATAATATTTCCTCTTGACGTATGTCACTTTTTTCCTTCTTCTTCCAACAGTATAACGTAGGTAACCTCTGTTTTATTTTTTGACCTTCTGTGACATCTGTGAACGTTTTGCGGGTAGTATAATCCTGATTTTTGGTGAGAATGAGAATGTCATACGCAGCAAACACAAAGTGGTGGGTAAATGTCGGCAAGATGTCCGCCCGCTGTCCTAACTGCCCTTATGTGTCTACAACATGATAAAAGACAGCGGACAGTTAACAGTAATATTTTTTTTCTGATAATCATTAGCCGTCATGAAAAATACATCGACCCGCTATCCTTTTCAAGACACTTAAAAGATATCGACAAAAATACTCCAGGCCATTAACGGCGCAGTGACTTTCTACAGACAGCAGCCATCTTTTACGAAACAGACCTCGGCTTGCTGTCCTAATGAAGACACTTACAGAAGAAGATGCCAGGCCATCAATGGCTCAGCGGCCTTTTTCAGACAGTGAGTATTTGTCGTGAAAACGACACTCACCGCTTTCTTCCAAATAACACTTAATAGAAAACAGTAAGTTGAATCTGAAATTTTATCGGCACAGTGTCCTATTTTCGACAAACAGGTATCTATATCGGAAAAATAACTTACCCGCTGTCTTTTTCAGAACTGTTATAAGATACTGGGAAATAAAATTTCGCGCCATTAACAAATAACGCATAGTCCTTCTATCAGACAGCAGTTGTCTGTCGCGAAAATGATACCGGCCCACTGTCACCGTAAGACCACTTAAAAGTTATTGGCAAGAAGATACCGGGCCATTAATGGCGCAGAGTCCTTTTTTCAGACAGTGGTAAAATATCACGAAAAATGTAATAGCCCGCTATCTTTTTAAGGCCATCTAAACATATTGGCAATAGGATACCTGGTCGTTAACTGTGCAGTGTTCTTTCTCAAACAGTATTTATCTGTAACGGAAATTAATATACCAGTCTGCTGTGTTTTTAAGGACACTAAAAAGGTACTGGCAAGAAGATACGTAGCAGTTAACGGTGCTGTGTCATTTTACCAGACAGCAGATAAGTGTCGTGAAAAATGTACCAGCCCGCTGTCTTTTTAAGGACAACGAAATAATGTTGGCAAAAAGATACCGGGTCAATAACATACTGGTATCCTTTTCTGAAAAGCACTTATCTGTCGCGATAAAGATAATGGCCTGTTGTCTTTTGAAATTTAAAGACACTTAAATTATATTGGTAAGAAGGTACCAGGCCGTTAATAGCCCGATATTCTTTTCTGGATAGCAACTGTCTGTCGCTAAAAATATAATAGCCTGTTGTTTTTTAAGACACTTAAAAATATATTGGCTAGAAGATAACGGGCTGTTAAGGTGCAGTGTACTTTTTTTCATACATTCTCGAAAAAGATACCGGCCTGCTGCGTTTTCAAGGACATGTAAAATATATTGGCAAGAGAGACCAGACCGTCAGTGGCACAGAGTCCTTTAAAGACAGTGGTTGTCTGTCGCGAGAATTATACCGACCTGTGGAATATTTAAGGAAATCTTATTGTTACCTTGAAACATTGAACGAGCACTGATTTGCCTTTAGCATTTTAATGGTTAACAGGTTGTGTCTGAAAATAACTTATTATTACATATATGATTCCTTTCCTAGTGTATTACTGACACATGGCACTAGTTTAATGGTAATGTATTAGATACACTACTAAAAAACAAAAAGAAATCACAGTATATGACGTGACCAGTGTGCAGGGATTTTGGCGATGCTGCAGTCAGGGGGGAAATGACAGATAAATATACCCTTAGGCGCCAGTTCCGCATGGATGGCCAGCTCGGCGGAACACGAGCATGAGCTCCCAGCCTCAGGGAGTGTGGTCGACGGCCCAGCGGCTACCCTGCTGGTCACTGATGTCCTGCTGGTTGTAATATACATAAAACAGACACACACTATGTGTTGCACCCTTGTTAGGCCAGGGCGACGCCTTGTTGACACTTCGGGGGTCAACACACGTAAAATAAAACACTCGTATATCACATAAACTAATTTATTTGTCTCACGACCGCCCGACACGTCCTGCTAGTTTTGAAGCTACACGGCCACTGCCGTCATGGCGGCGTACCACGCAGTACTTCCGGCTGGTGCGCGCCAAAAACAAAAATGATGAGTGAGAATGATTACATATGAACACTGATGAAAAATAATTATGAATATTAATGAAGCCTTAAAATATACTTATTTACTCTACTTGTGATAAGTCATACTACTAATTTTAATCTAAACTGAACTACTGGCCCATATGAAGATACTAAATAACTAAATCATAGAATAATTAAGATACATTAAAAATGTTATATTTAATTATTTCAAGTCTTTGCTTTATTCATTTAATGTTTAATGGTTGCAAGATAGGTGGCGATGGTTCGTAGCTGGACGAGTCCAACTATCATCTGGGGGTGTAGGGTTCCCATGCGGGTAGTTAACATGGCAGACGGTCGCGGAGAAGCTCGTGAACGTGGTTCACATCATATACAATACCCGTCCGCAAACTCATCCTGAAATCAGCCATATGCATACTTGTTGATATGTATCATGTGTAGATTCCACCAAGGTGGCATAGTGTAAAGGCTAGCATGATGGACCGCAAATCAGAAGATTGCTGATTCGAGCCCAACACATTTCATTCGTGCAACGCCCAAATTTAATACAGTATAATTACATCAAGTACAAGGTAACATGTATGAAACACTAGCGGAAACATTTTTAACGTGCATGTAAAACTTTTATGGAAATACATTTATATTGATATTTGTCCATCGTCTGCACTCCATTTTTTGACGCTCAGCCGTCAACGGCCCGGTGTCTTTATTACACCGGCCCTCCATCTCCTTAGCTAACGGCAAGACATTATATTTGATATCTTACCGGTAGCTCTCCAGTGTCGTTATGACTTGATTGCTGATTGTCAGCTGCTGGTCCAAAAAGACATTGACCCGTTACCGGCAAAAGACACCAGACTGGCGTCTGGAATTATGGCATGCCGCTAGTGGCCTACTTCCGAGCAGCACTTTCTGTATTTACTGGGATATTATCATTCAAAATATGTGAAAGCAATATAAACGATAAGTTACCAGCATAACTGACAAGTGAACTTTCCTCAAGGTGGGTGCAAATTAACCCTACAAGTTGAAAACGTTTACATACATTTTGAATATTAAAACGTAATTTAGAATATTCTTGTGCTTCCTTCTAATATGGCGGACATATAATAAACGTATTTTAATAATTATAGGTTTCAATACATTAAATTGGCTGTCCTGCTGTTCAAGACATATATGTATTGCAATTTATGTGTTAATGTGAAATTTTGAAAATTGTGTAGTATATATTATGAAAAATAACATAACCCAAAAACTTTAAGATCAAGTTATCTTACTTAGCACTAAAATTGTAGAAAGTCTGAATAAACTTAAGAAAATAGTCCTTACATACAAAATAATTTGAAGGACGAAAGTTTTAAAAAAAATTAATATGTTATACACAAAACAAATAAAACTTAAATAGCTGTATTGGGTACTATACGTACATGTGGAGTTAAATGAAATTATGTTTAATGTTTCTGTTAGATAATGTCTCATGTGATAAACTTTTGTTTCAAATTCTGCCAATGTGAAATTGTTAACACGGCGGGAACAAAGTACATAAGTTGTGTTAATTTACTTCGAACTGTACCTAGTTTGATGAAATTCTGAAAAATTGTTCTTCAGATACCTAGTATGATCTAAAAAATATTTCAGTTGGCACAACTTAGATAATTTGAAAATAGCATAGACAAAACACATAAAAGACAAACTAATTTGTTACCAACTATATTATAAAAATTATTCCTTAGATAGCTTGTGTAATCGTAATGTGGTCAAATGGTCGATAATTAGAAAAGACGAACAGGGCATGAATTTTATATTATATTTTAGTGGGTTTAACATTCCCGGTTTTATGCACTGTACAGACTTAGTGAGGGACGGCTTACAAACTAACTAAATCTAAGAAAACAACACTAACATCCATGCCCGTGCCGGGATTCGAACCCAGAATCTCTCGCACCGTAAGCCGGCATACTACGGACGGGGCGACTGAAAGTTTGCCCGTTGGACGGGCAGCCCATCAGGATTTTTCTGGCAAGGCGTATTTGAAAAGAGGCTGGAAAGGCAACCTTTCCAATTTCTACAAACCTGTTAATTTTCATGCATTAAAAATCCTGAAAGTTTGCCCAACTGGATGGGCAGCCCATCAGGATTTATTCTCGCAAGGCATATTTGCAAACAGACTGGACAGGCAACCTTTCCAATTTCTTCAAACACGTTAGTTTTCATGCAATAAAAATCCTGAAAGTTTGCCC
>PNEQ01093301.1:13345-25763 GCA_003012365.1 Medauroidea extradentata | reverse complement strand
TCAGCAGCGTGAGGAGGTATGACGCAGCAAACTGCAAGGCAGCTGGGAACTAACAAAGTGAAACATGAAATAAACAAAATGGGTCTCTCAAGTAACGGTATCCATGGCAACTAGCTGTAATCAGCAGCGTGAGGAGGTATGACGCAGCAAACTGCAAGGCAGCTGGGAACTAACAAAGTGAAACATGAAATAAACAAAAATTGCAGGAATGCTGCACAACAAAGCGCAAGTGGACACGGGTGAACATAATATACAGGATCCATGCCACACCTAGAAGCAGCAAGCACACATTTTTCATCCTAGTACAGTTTGCACAAACCTTGTATGGGAGGAAACTTACATACCTGGTTCACGTTTCACTTAGCCCTTTTATAACTGACCTGGTAGTTCACGATAAAGTGAGCACTTAAAAAAAATTACACTGCCCCGTACAGAACATTATTCACTGTTGACAATGATTGCATCAGGCCTTGTATGGTTGGCAGCAAATACCACACAATGAAGCAGGTTACTCATATTTTCTTATTGAAATTTACTATATTATTTTACTATACTAAATCACTTATTTACTATAAAATGTAATTTATATCTATTCCGCAAATGTTTTATAGCATCATATTTAGCTTTCTATAGACTACATAAATAGGGATATTACTTATTTTTATCATATTTTATTACTTTTATTTAAAGTACATTTAATTTAATGAATGACAGTATCACACGTTACATATTTGTGAATTTATAACTCGAGAAATGTGTAAATATAGTTTTTTCTTTTTAGCTCAGTGAAAACATGTACTGACACATTGTATGTAACTTTGTTTACACAAAAAACTCTACAGCAACTTACGTTCCGTTCATGAAATTGTGTTTAAACCTGTAATTTATGTGGTAAGTACGTTTATGATGGGAACTCCAAAGAGTGATGTGTATAGTAGTTTCCTTGCACAGCAATGCAATGACATTTAATACAAATACTGTAACATTTTTACTAGAGCACCGTATGACAAAACAAGGACTGTGTGGTTTAAAGCTACAAGATGAGACTTGAAACATTATGCTGTTAGCAAATAAAGTACATTCTATGTAAATAATGGTTACTTCAATGTACTGCACAAGTGTAGTGTACAGTATGACATGGTTCGCATAAAATAATTAAGTTATTTTTAATTTAAAGTTGCAGTTGTGATCAAATCTCGGCAACTGTTCCAAATAGTGTATTTGGCTGTTCCACTGCTGTGTCACGACCAGGCTGTGGCAACAGCTTCGACCAACAGGAGAATTCAAGGCACCCGCGACTGACAGATAATTCAAGGGGTGGCAGTGCTGGGTGCCCTGACCTGGTCAAGGCCTGCCTACTGGCTAGTGCCAACGTGTGCACACATATCTCGCAGACAAGTACAATGCAGGAAAGAAAACTGCTTGAGTAGTGGCTACACTGTGGAACAGCTGAGCTGTCACAATTCAGTAACCTCTCTCACACACTGTGCACTATGGACAGTTAATTTTAATTTTAATCAATTTTTGTTGCATGTCATATTTTTACTGTGCAACACATTGCATATTGGCATTTATCCCACAACACCTGTATTATTCTTAATTGCTGCTGGCTTGAGACTATTTTTCAAAGGTATTTTTTATGCTGATTTACGTATTGTGCTGGATTTTATGTTTCACGAAAATATGTACAAAAAATGAGGTGTTTGCACAAACTGAGTACCGTAAGAATGGCGTTTTACTGTACGTACATAAAAGTACGCTGCAATGTTTACCTATATTTATATGCAGTGAAAAGATACAAACTGAAATAAAATAGAAACTAAACAGGTGTTTCAAAAGTGTTCAATTTATCGTGAACCTCCTACATTTCAACAGAAATAAAGTGTCATGTCTACGTTCGGTAGAAAATAAGTTAGCTGTAAACATGCTGGAGTAAATGTAACGCATGTTGGCAGCCAATGAGCTGAGCCACTTATACGTGAGCTGTGAGAAGATGGCAGTATGTAGGCTTCCAGAAGTGCTCGGTGAAAGTGAACCAGCTCACGACAGGAGAGCCAACATCTCATCTTGGCAGTGGTGTCAGGCTCTACTGATAGACGCTGGCCAGCAACGTCTTCTTGCGCGCCTCGATGGGCTTGTATGCATGCTGGTAGACGGATGCCAGCCGCCAGTGCTCCGGGTAGTCCTGCCCCGTGTTGCCTGGCCACAAGGAAAAAGGAGGTGCAAGCGTGTCGATAGAGTAGTTGCGCTTCAGGAACGCCCTGGGCTTGGGCACGCGGACTTTACTCGTCTGCGGCCTTTTGCCGCTGCTACTGCTCTGTCCGCTGCTCAAGCTGTTGTTCGGCTTACCTGCTTTGAAGGCCATTTTGTAGTCAGAGCGAGGCCGCTCCACCGCCGGACTGCCGCTCGACTTCAGCTCGCAGGCGATGCACGGCCGAGCGTGGAGCAGCTTCTTTTTATCTCCGTACGTTATTTCTCCCGGAACGTAATGATTGTGCTGGTGTTGGGAGCCAGTCCGTTCTGCACTGCCTGCAAGGTTGGGGGAGCTCTGGTGATGCTTCTTTTTGGCCAGAGACGTGTTGGAACCTGCAGAATCAAAACTGTTAGCAGCAGAATTGTTGGCGGAGGTTGCACGTTTTCTTCCATCTGCACTGCCAGTCCGTCCTCTAGAGCTCCCAGAACTATTCCTTTCATTTTTATCAAAGCTCATGTTTGCCACACCATTTCCTTGAATGTTCATGGTACCATTCTCTTTTCCTTTTGCATGGTTGTTGTTGCTGTCCGTCCCAACCGAGTGCTGCGAGGACTTGTCTGTCCACGCGGACCTGGGGTGTGTCCTAGTGTTATTCGAAGCAGCAGAACCCCTGGAAGCTAAACGATTGTCGAGGCAGTGCCTTGTCCTCCCTGGAGGCTGAGGTGAGCAGCCACCAGGCTTGCTGCAGCACGACTGTTCTGTCTCTGGCTGAGGTTGGTGCACCAGAGTGAACACAGCCGGTGCTGCACTACCGTTGCTGCCATCTATGTGGGGGGAAGGCCGGGGCTCTCCTTGCTCTGGGGGTGGCTTGACATCCCAACATATCGCCAGCTGCATCTCAGACACATTGTCCTGTCGCTGCAGTCTTGTCTTCCTGTCAACGCTTGTGCTGGGGCGGCCATTACTTGGACGGCCGTTTCCAGCGTTGGGCGGTGCTTCACCAGTTTTCGGACGGGTATCTTCATTCAAGGCTGCCATGCCGGCGGTCTTGGGACGATACACTCGCAGCTTGCTACACTGTGTGGGCCCGGCCGCCCCATATCCCCGCCACCCCACGGCAGCAGCTTTAGGGTCCACATCCAGAGACAAGCCCGGATGCGCGTGCTTGCGAGACTCCAGAGCCCTGTACGTGACATCGTCCACGACGTCTGGCAGTGGGCGATGCTTGAGGTTATCTTGAGCGTGTCTCTTGGCTACCAGTGCACTGCAGTAGTCAGTCGCTAAGGGTGGGTCCGGAGGATGAGGTGAAGGAGGGGTGTTCTTGCGGCTGGAAGTATTCTGCGGAGGAGTGTGAGGAAAACTGTTGGGCTGCTTCTCCACGGGTGGGGTGGCCTGCCCCGTGATCTGGAGTGGTGACGAGGGCTTGGAATCGTGTGGTGTAATATGTCTCTTATCACCATTACAGCTCCGAACACTTGCAGCACTGTTTCTATAGTGGTTCCTCTGCAAATACAATCAAACACAACTGGTGAGGATTCTGTGAAAAGCATGTTACTAAAATGTCACCAGGAATTCTGGCATGAG
Organism: Medauroidea extradentata; assembly: GCA_003012365.1. Lineage (NCBI taxonomy): Eukaryota > Metazoa > Arthropoda > Insecta > Phasmatodea > Phasmatidae > Medauroidea > Medauroidea extradentata. The sequence continues at coordinate 21,985 of PNEQ01093301.1, read as the reverse complement.
ATTATTTACGTTTAACTGGGAATTTTCAATACAACTGAGTGTACTCTTGGATACATTTTACAACTAACAGTTTTGGAGATTACATATAAAATCACATTTAATAAATATAAATTTTCTTACTGAACATACAGAAACTTTGATTACATTTGAACGACAATGTTTAGCCTATTACACCGTACTGAGAAGTTAATGTCAAAGTTACGATAAATAATATTCTTTAATGATTAATTCTTGACAAGATGATTTTGAAAAGTGCTTTCTTGATCGTGAACCACCTATAACTGGCATATTTCATTTAAGGCATTGGCATCAGTAATGATAATTAAAACTCATCTTGCAGTTTTTCAAACAGCGAAAGGTGTATGAAGTAAACAAAGTGAATATTTCTCTAGTATTTAACTGATTAAATAAAGTGAGGTCATGTGGCATTTATTTACTTTTTGAAAAGGTTGGCTAATGTTTATATGCATGGGTATTGGTGGTTATGTCAGGGCCTGTTCAATCTGTTTGTAACCCTCACAAATTGATATTGTGCACGTACTACAGTAGTGTGGGAAACAAATGTGCTAAATTAAAAGTCCAAAAAGGCCTCCAAATAAAGTTACATGTATGTATGTTTTTGAAAGATTCTTGTAATGGGGGTAGAATGATTCAGTGAAACATCGTGGACATATGCCACGACAGTGCAATGCCGTCTCAGAGAACCAACAGTGAGACAACAAAAACAAGCAGAATCTGCCGTGGTCCACACTTCTATAGTATATAAATTTCTGAGAGTAACTGTGTCAAATACGGGGGAAAAAAATTCAAAATACCAAAATGAAACTAAGAAACTGTAAAAATTCAGGACACCAAAATTAAGTCAGCACAGACAATAAAATACGAAGACAATGTTCCACACAAAACAGGAAAACCCAGCAGCAATTTCACAAACATGACACTGGAAGAAACAGTGAAAATACAGACTTTCTCGGCCAAGCTAGTTGCGATGTTTCGGTAGCTGATATTTGGTGCAATCATCAGTTTGCCTGAAATTGTGTAATTGATGGGAGCTTACTTTTACTGAAGTATTTTGCAAACGTATTTGTAATATATTTTGAGAATAATCTTAGTTTATGTTGTAACATTTATCCTTAAATAATTTTTGGGTGTATTACCTACATTATGTTGCAATGTAGTCATTGTCAGTCCACAGACTCAAAAGTTGGTTTTTATTTTGCATTGAAGGTGGGATGTACAGCAACTTTCTTCACAATTTTTTTTTATTTGTACCAGATTTGTTTATTTCTTATTTTAGACACAATATGTGACTAAATTTTGCTCTTGAGACATTTTTTTATGTCTCATAGTTTTCGTGTGATGGCTTATTAAAGTCGAAATTTGCACGTTTCAGTTTTAAGGATGACACTAAAACTGACATACGAAAATTAAGAATTTCACAGTGGATAAAGACATTGCAGGCTATAACTTCACATACATAAAAGCAAAGAATAAAAACTTTTCATATTTAAATAAAAATGCTGAAATTTAAAATAAAAATTTTAAAATTTGAATACTACTTTGAAAATACAAAATTATTTTAATTTCTGGTTTAGAATAACTGAACTTGTAGCCTATATCATCCTTTGCAAATTTTTTCAGTTTGGTGAGCGAGTTGGTTTTAGGGTCGTCTTTAAAACAGAAAAATACAAAGTTTGGCTTTGACGAGCCATTACGCAAAAACTATGCCAAATAAAATATTTTTATAAGAGCAAAATTTAGTTACATTTTGTGTCTAAAACAAGAAAAAATATATCTGGTAGGTACAAATATAAAAATAAAAACATGGTGATAAAAATTGTTGTACACAACCCCTGTTAATGAGTTAAAGTATGTACATATGCCACAAACTTGTATTAAGGCTCTGAAAAGTTATTTTTTTACAGCGTGTTTTATTTGGCTTCAATGGTCACTTTTAGTAACTTCTGAAAGAAAAAAAAAACAGTAACTAATTTTTGGCACTATTTTAAGTGAGTTGAAACACTTCAGAACCTGTTACAACATTATGTATGTTTTACAGTTTGGTGTAATGTCATAATTGCATTATAAAAACATGCTGCAAAAATTCAGTTTTAGACTTGAAAAAAAATCAGGAAATTTTTGGTAAACATCATGTATATACATTTTCAGATGCTTTTGCAAGAATCAAATTTATAACTTGCGTTTCCTATTATCAGCTTACATAATTGACTCATTTGCATTGTTTATGTTAACATTGGTTTCCAAGCATACGTCTAGTCAACTACAGGTAATCAGGGTATTTCAGTTATTCGCGTTGGTACATGTTGCAGTCTTGAATGTAAAATACCGTAGTATGGAATGTTTAAGGGCATGTGCCCAGAGTTTCTCTGCTTTTTAATTATTTTTTAAAACTCCAGATGAGAGGCGATAACACAAAATCGCTCTTTGTTGCAAGTTCATTTTAGGTAAATGCAATTTTTCGAGACAAACATTAATATTTTAGGTAGTTTATTAATTTAATGTAAGTTTGTTGCATCAGTTCCAATTTATATTTTAAAAAATAATTATGATAAAAAATTTAGAAACTCCGGCCCAAGTCCTTAATGTATGGTGTCTTTTGGTGAAGTATGGCATATATTTACATTTGTGTGTATTAGTCAATTTCATTCAACAAATTAAGACTTTAAAAATATTTTACTGAAGGGATTATATTCTGGAAACTATAAAAATTATTTTTAAGAACAAACTAAATATGTACTACTTGCATTTTTTTCATGGTTACCTCAAGCATTACCACACAACAGATAATTTCAGATATTACCGTATTGAGGTTAACGTTGTTGTCGTGGAAAATTGTGACTTCAAAGTTGTATTTTATAAAGTAGGAACAACATACATTACAGGACTTAACTGTATATAAAAACTTTTTTTACTACATTCAGAACTCTTTAATACAAACCTGAAAGGACCCAAATATTACCCCTTTGTAACAAATAAACTTTGTATTAATGAAGCTTTGATAAAAACGTATAAAGTAGAGCAATATGAATAGTACTTGTGTACACAATTTTTTTGTTTATAAATGACTGAGGATATATACTTTAAAAACAGCCTTCAAATACTTTCAAGTGGGAAAGTATATTTTTGTTTATGCACAGTGCAAAAATTTACTATGTAGCGTAATAACAAATAACACTTCAAATATCCTAAAATGTACAGACTATCTTATGCTTCCCAAGTTATAGAAATAGATGCCTTGGTCCAAGAGATACAAAATACTATTTACAGACCGGGTATTATACTTTGATTTCGTTTAGAAGTTTTTTATTAGTACTTTCTCTTGTTGGGCCCAAAAACTACTTTGTATCTCATGTTAATGTTATTTCGTAATACACAAACCATATAACCTATAAAACTGTATATGAGTTGACGGGGCAGAACATTTACTTTGTATTATCGAATATTTCTTATTAACGAGTTCTGTCTGTATTAAATGTCAACATGCATTACTACATGAAGTCCCTAAAAGGGAGATTTGGGACATAAAAGGGAAACTTGGACACAATTATTTTTTCTGCAGCCCTAAAAAAATTGTACTTCTCCGAATAATGAATTTCCATGTGAAATTATGCTAAATTTTTATTTCCAGTTAATACTCTCAGAAAATAGAAACTGTACTAAGGGTCCCAAGTTGTAACTTACCATTTTACGGTGCTAAGATCTCACGTATTTATACAGTTTGTTTCGAGTTGTTCAGTAAAACTAAAGCACAAACGATAAGCAACTAACAAGCCCATTGCCTTACTATCTGTCTTCTCCAAGATACTCGAAAAAATTATCTATAACAAACCAATATATTTTCTTATGAAAAATAATATAACAAGTAGCCAATTCAGTTTTCTAAAATACAAATCAACTGAACATGCCTTATATACATTTGTCAGCAAAGTAATTGAAACACTAGATAACAAATTATTTGTAGCTGGTTTTTGTTGATCTATCAAAAGCTTTTGACTGTGTAAACCACGACATACTGCTCGAAAAAATGCTCAAGTACGGCATTAGAAGCACAGAGAACAACATGTTCAGATCTAACTTAAAAATCGAACTCAGTATACTAGTCTGTCGTAACTCGACAATAAAAACCATGTCATTACATTCACATAATCTAAAATGAATGTCACTATTGGTGTTCCCCAAGGGACAATTTTGGGTGCTATGTTAATCTTACTTTACACAAATGATTTTCCTGCATGCTTTATCTCATGGTGAGGCAATAATGTTCGCAGATGACACATCACTGATCTTAGCAATCAGCAACATAAACAATCTTCTAGATAACGTAAAAACTGCAGTTCAAGAAATGGAATCATGATTTTACACAAACAAGTTGTCCCTCAATGTTACAAAATCTAACTTTATGCTTTTCTCACATAAAAATAAATATTCTATGCAGCAACTTACAGATCATAAAATTATAATGGGACAGGATTTACTTGTAGCAACTAAAAAAACAACACTATTCAATGTAATTATTGATCAGAATTTAAATTGGAAAGAAAATATTGAGACCCGAAGTGCAAAATTAAGTTCTCAATGTTTTGCAATGTATTCCATAAAAAGTACATGCTCCTACAAAACAGTACTTTCTCTACACTACGCAAATGTACATTCTGTGCTTAAATATGGAATCATTCTATGGGGAAATTCACTAAATTGGAAAAAAAATTTCCTGTTGCAGAAGAAAATCATAAGAATTTTAGCTGGCGTGAGAGACAGAACCTCATGTAGTAAACCCCTATTTAAAAATGTGTAATTCTATCCCTACTGTCGTTATATATATACCACATTTTATTTGCAACAAAAACATTTTGAATGGTTTCTTGTGTTGTGTGAATGTATAGTGCTATTGGTACAGTACCATCAACTGGGGTTACTTGGGACTGCAGGAAAACTTGGGACATTTTTCAGGAATTTCTATTTCATATGGTGTAGCCCTGAATGAAGAAATCATGCTAGCTATTTGAGTAAGATATATCCGATAACGGTTCCTTGTATTTCTCCTTACTCTTTCGGCTGCTGTGTGTAAAATAAAAATTCCAGAAAAAAAATGTCCCACGTTTTCCTGCAGTCCCAAGTAACCCCAGTCGACGGTACTGTACCAATAGCACTATACATTCACACAACACAAGAAACCATTCAAAATTACATTTTATTTCTCACAGAACTACTCTATATGATAAAAGTCCATACTATTCTGGAATTAAGTTCATTAATAGTCTCACCTCATATTTACATTACATTTACAAGACACAGCATTTTACTCTGTAGATGAATTTCTAAACTCTACTACAAATTAGAAATTGTGCTCAAAAGATGCTGATTTTCACTTGTTTCAAAGGACAACTATACTGTAAATATTATTTGTATAAATGGTCTTAACTAAACTGTTCCTGAATGACCCAGATGCAAATTTCCTGAAAAGTATTTTGTTACTTTAATCTCCTAGGCAGAAATATAAACAAATTGTATTCTTCATATAACTGTGATCATACTATGAGTTGGCGTGATTATGCCTTTGTACTAAGCTATTAATTACTGTTATTTGTTCATCCAGGATTATACTAGTGTGGCTACATGTTTATGCATTTATTGTTATATCTTTTGAGCTAGTTAAAACATCTCCTTGTATATTGTTACTGATATTTTGTATTTGTACATTGTTAATAATTCTTGTACTGTGGATCTGTATATAGTATATATTTTCTTCGTAATGTTGTATCCAGAAAAACATTACAACTCCTTGCCAGTTAGCACTGGAATGTATGGGAGGCCAAAATAAAATAAATAAATAAAGACCATTCAGTATAACTAACACATGGTGATGTACAGTTGTGTACATATAAGTCCGAGTATGAGTGACCTTGACTCATTATTACTAAGGGAATACTTCACATGAACATCAAACTTTAGAAGCGAGAGAATTTGTCAGGCACGAGACTGCAGCCCCCTACCCCCTCAAAATGTTTACATTACATATAACATAGCCTGAATTAAGATTTAATACATATTTACACATAATGCAGTGAAACCTTGAAATCACACCAATAACATTGAATGTGCAAGTGTGTGTATTGATTTGTCATTTCACACAGCAACAGAGCAATGGATTGACATACTTTTGTATAAAGATAGTTTATGCGCTGGAGATTGACATGCTACTTTCTACCCAGAAAAAAAAACTGATGGTTCATGTAGGATACATCTGGAGCATAAACTCTGTAATTACTTCTTCATGCTAAAACAGCTGAGTGGATTTTGATGAAATCTAAAAAGAAGGTCTTAGGTCTCAAAGTAATACACACTATAATTTTTAATGCCACACAAATCCACAGTTCCTATGAGATTTTAATTTAGTGTACGTAATTTCTTCGAATACTATGTTTATGTGTGCATAATACGTGCTAAACATTAGTACAGAGCTCCATTATGGGCTATTGGATTTTAACATTTCTTATGTACTATTCAGCACTTATTACAATGACCTCGGCTATACTATTTTATTTACATACAATTTATATACTTATTGTAAGTTTATGTCCAAATATTTGTGTGTAATTAAAACAATACATATTTATAATATTCTAAATGTATATTCAAAATGTCTGTGTAACTTCTGCAATACACACAGGCAACAGCTATTGCATTTATAATATTGAACATGCTCATAAATTATAATAAATGAATGTACTGTGGGTTTATTTCAACATAATGCTTGACATACATTGTTTACAATAGCATCGTAATTTAATGCTCTGTAGTTATTGGCAATAGAGCACCAATTATGAGAACAGAAAGTTCGTGTTCTATTGACGAAACCTCCATTATTTTGTTAATTAGAACCACGTGAGCAAAGCCATGGGTAAAAGCTAGCAAGATGATAAATGCTCAATGAACATTTTCTCCACAAGTAAACTATGACTTAACTGTGTCAACTGGTAAAAAAAAGTAATTGTAGTAATAACAGTGTTTGTGATTTGGAGATAAAACAGCACAAAATTAATTGTAAACATTTTTAGTTTTACCTCATTACTGGAAACTTGACCTCCCTTCTTGGCAGTCAAAGAGGTTTCACACATTCTTATCAAGGATATGTGCGAGCATGCACAAACATGATTTTGTAGCTTTCTGCCAAAAATTTCTTCTACACTAGTTTAAATGAACTAGCTCAGCCCTCCCTGAAAAAAATTACTCCCGACACACTTTCTTCAGGTGCAGTGCTGTACCTCAGCAAGTATTTTCGGGTGGGGTGAGGCACTATACGCACATCTTCAAATGCTGGGATAATTTGGCTCACATTTTCTTTTAAATACATAGATAAGTATGCAACAGCAGGGTTACTACAGAATTTCTAGATCAAATTTCCCTGGCTTTTCTACTTTTCCCAGACAAAAATTATGAATTCCCAATTTTTTTTTCATTGAATTAAAAATCTCGTCAATCTAACTTAAAATGTTCAAAGAAATTTGATTTGCAGGACTGTTATTGAAAACCAACTATAAAAGTTTTGCTATTTATTAATATACTACGGACAGTTACTTGTGTTAAGTCATATTCAGTTACCACAAGCCAGAGAACTGCAGCAAGTTTAAATTAACTGGAAGTATTTTTAAAATGAACTGCCAAGATAACATTTTCACATAGTGAACGGTTGTACAATTGTCCAAAAGCCTACAAACATGAAGATGCAGCTCCAGCCACGAAGCCAAGCAAGTCAATGACCACTAAAGCTTGCTAACTTCTATCGCAAAGCCTCAAGTTTGTTCTACAATTTTGAACTTCCAGTCACCAGAAGCAAATTCCCCCTTTTTTCCAGGTTTTCCCTGACCACTTAAAAATTTCCTGACTTCCAGACCTGTAGCAACCTTGAGCAGTCATTGAATCTGCTTCCCAGTTCAAATAGTTTACACAATTTGCTTCAAGAGCATAAGTTGGGGATAGCTAGGGGTGCTAACACAAGTAAATTAGTCCAGTCTAAAATATCTTATCTTACTGTCATATGAAGAGTGATAATATTAGAGATATAATGAAGCAAAAAACTGTTTTAAGTTCTCCCTACAATTCAATGCCCAGTAAACACAAGTTTTGCTTTTTCATAATAGAGGTGTTTGTGGTAACCAAAAAAATGTTTAGAATATGAATTTATCAGTTACACAAGAAGCATATGTGTAAATGGATTCTAAATTACATGATGCATGAGAGACAAATTCCACCATCGATACTGCCACCATCCAGCCTGCTATGGTTCTGCAGTGTGAAAATGATGGGACGGCTTGAAACAAGTACTGAATTTCTTTACACGATGCTACAGTCAGCTTTACCAACAAAGGAATCATAAAGCAAATGTCCAAAATATGAAACACTATCTCTTAACACTTGAATTTCAGAACAGAATACTTAGTATATTTATAATACAGTAACAACTCTTTTACACTTCCCCACATTTTACACCTAAGTACTTTCTGTGGTCCCATTTTCTGCTTTTATAATTAAAAAATTCTCTCTTTACACTTTCCTGTATTTTACAACAATTATTCTAAGTTCTGTACAGTATTGGAGGGGGGGGGGGGGGGGCAGTCC